>CM064526.1:14163706-14176206 GCA_032716605.1 Paralithodes platypus
TTTGTTTTCACCATTGGAAAGAGCACAATTTTCCGATTCCGGTGATATATACAGTTATATACGTATCCGACCAAATAACGCAACCACGAGGTGGGGAACAGCTCGGAACCCGGCTAGCATCGCCGGAACAGAGACGGGTGAAGCGTAAATATTCGCATTTTGGCTCTTCATTTCAAATATTCATAGCGCAAAAAGTATTTGTCCTAGGAACTTCTAGTTGATTTTATACTCATCAGCATTATTTGCCGTATTCATTCAGCCTAAATTTAAAACCATACACTTCGCAGCAACGAAATAAATCGAAAATGTTATAAACCATATCAATCAAAATCAGATTTTTTTTTTCAGTCACTGCATGAAAACAATTGTGCATAGCTCGCGAACCAATTATGCTATATTATTTTGGTTTTCACCATTGGAAAGAGCACAATTTTCCGATTCCGGTGATATATACAGTTATATAAGTATCCGAGCAAATAACGCAACCACGAGGTGGGGAACAGCTCGGAACCCGGCTAGCATCGCCGGAACAGAGATGGGTGAAGCGTAAATATTCGCATTTTGGCTCTTCATTTCAAATATTCATAGCGCAAAAAGTATTTGTCCTAGGAACTTCTAGTTTGTTTTATACTCATCAGCATTATTTGCCGTATTCATACAGCCTAAATTTAAAACCATACACTTCGTAGCAACGAAATAAATTGAAAATGTTATAAACCATATAAATCAAAATATTTTTTTTTTTCCGGTCACTGCTTGAGAACTATTGAAGATAAACAATTTCTGTTTTCAGATTTGGAAAGAGGAGAAAAAATACTATTATTTGAGCAAAAAAAAATATATGGTCATCACTCACAATTTAGAGCTAGGACGGTGTGAAAACAATTGCATGGGAAATAATTGTATTCCGGACTCATTTACACTTTCATATTTCGATTTATTTACATTTTTTTTTATTTTATTATGTACTATAAATATTCCTCTTTCCATTGATATATGATACATCACAATAAACAGCATTCTGGTGGATGGAAATCGCGAAAAATGTAAGGCTTCGACAACACTCATGAGCCAAATTCAAGACCCAAAATACTTGTCAAGTGCCTCCTTGGACTTATTGGAACATAATATGTCGGAGGGAGTTAATAGGAGTGTAAATATAAGATAATTAACTTAACTGAGGAATATTAGGCTGCTAACTATCAAGGACCAAACCAATTCAACAATTACTAACCACTCTTCCTATTTGGTCTTTGTAAATACTTTCTATCTCTCCTGTTTCTCCTTGTTGGTGTTGGGTAAGTTTATTACAATATAAGTGTTGTGCCGGGTTCTGATCGTTTAGTTCCCTTGATACAGTCCGTAAAACAATCCAGTTCTGGTTTGATGGACTTAAATATACTTGACAGGGACGTACCGAGTAGGTTCTATATACAGTACAAATGGTTTTCAAAGGTTCAATATAATACTCAATAACAACACAAGGAAGAACATATACAAAAGTTTTATTTAATAAGCATGATATTATGTTAATAGTCAGGATCTAGGAGGATCCCACAATAGTAACAAATATATATATATATTGTCTTTACTTCAGAACAATGTTACTGATACCAGAATAACTCAATAGTGACAGTCTAGTATTACATCAGATCATGTGGAAAGTATACATAAGGTTATACCATATATACATTATATACATTATATAAGGTTATATACATAAGGTTATAACATGTAAATAAATATTAACCTTCAATGCAATAATAAATGTGAGTCAAAATTATATCTTCCGTTTTCACAAGAGACTTCAACGCCTAGGCGGCTAGGTAATGATCCTAGCACTAACTGAGAGAGTTGAAGTTTTAAATATTGCCCCAAGGTTTGGGGGAGTCACACGTACGGCTCAGGTGGAGTCTTAACGGTGACCGCGTGAACTTGCCTTTTGGTCATGTCACTGAGAAGGTCACTAGTTGGACTGTTCTAGTGTTTTTTTTCTAGTTAATGCAACTATGAACTTAGCTGAAATGCGATGTTAATTTACTTTACAGGAAAGGGCTGAGATTATAGTTTATAGTAATTGAGAAGTATCAAAATCGCCCTCAAGGAAGTTATATCTTATTACGGAATTATATTACTTGAACATATGCAACGATAACGAACCGAACTTAGGAATTCGTGTTTCTATGTTTTTCTTAAGCAAAGCAGAGTAATCACGTGAATTTAGTAAGAGCAAAAAGGTAAATTATTAGGTCTACTTGTTGATATTAATTAGATCAAGATGCACTCTTCAATATTCGTAATTAAGACAACGCACAAAGATTAGCAAAATAACTAACTGAGTTCCAAAAGACTCAGACTGGAATGAATACTATAGTTTAATCTGAAACAGTGAGAACTGACTGATTAACAGATATCGATCGATAGATTGTACTTAATAATTAGATTGGCGCTAATGACGAAGTTTAGCTCATTGATATTTAACGCAATATCAGATTCGCTTCTGAACGAGTTAACAGGGCGAGGGAAATAAAATGTACAGGCACAATTAGTACATGGGCGTAGGCGACAAAGTCCTACTCATTGATACTTAAAACAGGCAGTACCAGGCTCGGACCTGAACGGGTTAACAGGGGCGAGGTGAATAAAATACACAGATACAATTAGTGTATGGTGGATGAAAGTGACACGAAACACGGAGGAAAGAATTCCTAAACACGGTATTAGAAATATCACAACATCAAGATTTACAAGAACATAAAAGCACGTCTATAAGATATATTTCATATGCGATCACTGAATAGAGATTTTAGGAATTACACTGAGCAATCGTTGGAAAATTGGGCGTAGGTTCTAGGTAAATAGCGATTATATAAATGGATTGATCACGGAATAAGGGTCGAAAGGGGTGAAGTCACAGAGTGTGAGGTGAAGCTGAACGGTCAGGCTATGGAGATCGTCAACTCTTTTAAGTATCTGGGCAGTGTGTTGAGTAAAGATGGGACTATGGATGAAGAGGTGCGGGAGAGGGTACAACAGGGGAAGAGGGTTGTAGGAACGCTATAAAAGCAGTAACAAGAAATAGGGTGGTCAGTATGGAAGTGAAGAAGTCCTTGCATGAACATCTCTATTAGGTCACCTCTCAGTCTGCACTTTGTTAGGCTAAACAAACTTAGCTCTTTTAAACGCTCTTCGTACAGTCTATTTCGCAATCTAGGTATCATTTTAGTGACTCTGCGTTTCAGCTTTTCAAGTATATTTATGGCCTTACTGTAGTATGGTGACCAGAATTGCTCACAGTATTCGAGATGGGGATGCATAAGTAAGTTGAATAGAGTATGATTTTTTCTGATTTGAATTCAATTGCTCTGCCAATGCAACCCACCAATTTATTATCAGTTTTTATTACCTCTGCACACTGTTTACTCGGCTTCAGGTCACTTGATATTATAACTCGCAGATCCTTTTCTTTATCCGTATTTGATAGTTGAATGTTGTTCATTGAGTTGTCTTTTTTAGCGTTGTTACTACCGATGTGTAAAACTTTGCATTTCTCTATGTTGAACTTCATTTGCCATTGTCTGCCCATTTAACTAAAGTGTCTAGGTCACCTTGCAGTTTTTGCTAATGCATGGTTGAGGTTATTTCATTCGTAATTTTTGTATTGTCACTAAATTTCGAAATTTTGCATTGTATTCCTTCGTCAATGTCGTTTATGTAAATTATAAAACAATAGGACCCAATACCGAACCCTGCGGAATGCCACTATTTACCTTACAACAATCAGATTTTTTACCATACATTACAACTCACTGTTTACGATCTGAAAGCCAATTTTCGTGGCATTTCAGATTGTTTCCTGTTATGTCATGAACATTTATTTTTATCAATTAGTCGCTTCAATGATTTGTTGAACAGAGTTGAGAGTGGGTTTAATAATTCGTTTTTTGTTTCTTTTAGGATTCTTGGGGATATTTTATGTGGACCTAGGGTTTTATTCACTTTCAAATTGTTGATTGAGAGCAGATTATCGGTTTCATAAATCGCAAAGTTTCCGAGCTCAGTGTCATTTGTTTGATTCGTAGGGGTTGGTCGGTTACCGGTAGTATCCTCCGATGTGAAGACTGATGCAAAATAGTTATTTAGGATATTCGCCATTTGTACTTCGTTATCAGTATGATCTCTATTTTCCGAAACAAGTGAGCCTATATAGAGTTGAAGTTACCGTTTTTCTGTTTCATATATAACTATAAAATTCTTGGGATTGGACTTGCTGGAGCTGGCAATATGGAGTTCCAGATTTTTCTTACTTCGTTTGATGAGATTTTTGGTTGTTCGTCGCAGTCTTTTGTGTTCTAATTTATCGCTATTGTTCTGAGTTGCCATATATTTTTGGTATGCCTGCTTTATGACTAAGAGGCAGTTTTATATTTCCTTGTTACACCATTTTTGGCTTATATTTACCTTCTGGGCACCGGTTTCGTAGAGGGACGCATGTTTAGGTTATTAGATAATATATCCCATAATCTATTTACATCATGAGTTTCGGTCATTTCACTCCAGTCAGTATTAGCAAGGTGCCTTCAAGTTTGTTGAAGTCGGCCCTTTGATAATCTGCTACTTGTCAGTGCTCTCGTTTTCTTTGTCTATATTTACTTTAATGTTAAAAGACACAATCCTGTGGTCACTGGACCTAAATTCCGGTCCGATTTTAACGCTACTTAAAAGTCTCTTATTTGTCATTAGAATGAGAGGGAATGGGAAGAGGAGGGAGGGTATATGGAGGGGAAGGGGAGGGAGGATGAAGGGAGGGGAATAGGAGGAAGAATAGGAATGGGAGGGAGGAACGTATAGGAAGGGAGAGTGAGAAGTGGAGGGGGGTATATGGAGGGGAAGAGTAGGAAGGTGAGGGAAGGTATAGGGAGAGGAAGGGGAGGGAGAGTAGGAAGGGGTGGGAAGGGAATGGAAGAGAGGGAGAGAGAGAGAGAGAGGGGTTGGGAGGATGAACCAAGATGGGTGCCAGGTGTTGGCGTCAACGAACACTGCCGCCGCATTACTCTTTCACCCCGCTCTCCCCAGTCAGTCCTCCACCAATACACAATTCTTAACACCTTCAATATACCATGTTGCTTTCTACATTATATTCTGCCTGTTATTAGACGATTATTATTAGACGATTTTATTAAGATTACGAACCGCTTGATAGAACCAGAGGGTTAATTGAGATAGTATTAACCAATTTTATTCCTACGGGGTCTACCAAATTTGTATACATTGGCTAATAATACTTATATTGATATGCAAAATCAAGTTCACCATAATGAAAGGGTTAATTATACCAAGATGGAATAGTTAGCATAATAAGTTTAAACTCAGTATAAATACTGTATATATATATATATATATATATATATAGGGTGTCCCAAAACAGGGGTCCCAAATTTAGGAAAATTATTCTAATCATAATTTGTTCTGAAAGCAAAATTCTAAATTTTACTCGTTACAGAGATATTGCCTGTTGAAAATGACATTTTCTTAAGTATTTCCCCATAAGGCTGCCCTAGCTGGCCTAGAGTCTACCACGCCCCCTCTGAACTGCCATTGTTTTACCATGTTATTGACAAGTTATTATAATTCTGTAAGTTGCAAAATGATTATAGACATAGCTCACTTTCGACCTTTTGGAAACTATTTGACAAAGAAGAGTCCATTGCAGCGATGCGGGGGAGGACACTATATAATTATAAGCTTCAATATCTCTTAAACGGTTGAGATTTAGAACTTTTGATATAAATATTTCATACATATATAGTTCTATGTGATTGAAGGAGACAAAAGACAGGCTGCCTGTAACAAGTGTTTTATATATATATATTGAAATGACGAGACCCAAAGGAGAACCACACAGAGTAGCCACAGTCAGAGAATCCAGAAACAGCAGGAGAAAAGGATTTAGAAAGAACATTTCCCATTCTCCAGAGAACAGGAAACACAAGCACAGAAAATCTGACCCCCGGACCCATTCTCTAATTCCCGGGCAAATAGGTGAGTTGCCCCCAAAAGGCAGGTCAAGCCACACCATCATCACCTCACCCGGCCCCACCAATCACAGTGCAGGGCTCTAACAGCCAAGGCAGAACTTTCCCCCGAATACTATGATGAAAATGTATTTATGCAAGCTATGCATAAAGAGCCCTGGGAGTATTTTAATCGTTGGGGCCCTTCAACCTCGAGAAGCTGCCAGACGAGAAGGAAAGTGAAATGGTGATAAGAAGTGCCACGGAAGAAAATCATTACATAAACAATGCAAATAGCCAGAACAATGAGTGAACAGTAAATCACGAATTACATCATCAGGCTAGATAGTATAAATAAGAAACAAAGGTTAAAAGGATGAGAACCTCAGTGCGATGTCATTAAGCACCATAATATATTTTTCATGTAATCATTAACCTCAACATAGCCAATTTTTATGTATTTACTATGCCCCTATAAATGTGAGATCATGCAACCTGCCCAGAGAAATACCCCAAATGTAGCCTGACTGAAACTACAGGAAGTCAGTTCACACTTAGTAGGCTTACTCCGTTCGGATTATACTGTCCGGGAGTATTACCAACCTACAAGCACTCCGTCCGGATTACACTGTCCGGGAGTTGCTCACCTCAACGCTCTGTCTGGATTATACTGTCCAAGAGTCGTTCACCCCCGAGAGAGAAGGTGCCTGCTGTCCTGTCCCCCTGCCCTTGGACTCCTGACGAAGTGGTCCCCTGACGCCCAGCCGCCGTGCCCAGAGCTCTACGACGCCCCGACCCTCGTACTTGGCTCTTCTCCTCCCCCACGCTATCCTAAGTGTTTCTGCGTATCTCAATTTGTGGCTATTGTTGAAGGTAAGGTAGATTATGCGAGTATTCCGGAAGTGTTAATAAGTTGATCTGTTACCCAAGATCTGCGCCAATTAATTATTCAATTACCTATCTGTGTACACGTTACATAGTCCTTTGTCCTCCCATAAATCTTGATCTGTACAAGTGAATTCATAGTACCAGATATTGCTCCGTGTATCCTTTGAAGTGTAATCCTTCGTGCATTATCTATAATTCTACTTCGTGTACACGTTATATAATCCTATCTCGATTCAGGCTTAAAACGGAATACTCTCAAATTTCACCTATATATGTTATTTATTCTCTTGTGTATCCAAGTTGAGGCGAAAGTGTATACCGTGAAGATATTCCCATTTACCTAGGACCTATGCCCAAATGTTAATCTATTTATTCTTTCCTTATTGAAAATTCAAGAACCCCCCCGTTGAGTTAACTTTAATTCTATAATTCGAGCTATCTAGTTTATACAAGTGCTTGTGAATTAATCTAATCTATGTGTGTGGGTTGTTAATAATTATTTTCACACAGTTATAGTAACTCTCGTTCAAGTTATTTTTTATTCGTGTCTCCGTATTATTTTAGGGACCGATTCTCCATTTAATTTACTATTATAGCGGTAAATGTTCAATTGCATCTTGTGTATGTAATCCGCGTTACGTCATATCTTTGATTCACGTATTGCCAGATAGGGATTTGCTAATGTATTAACATTTCCTTTTCATACTACTATCGTAGTATTTCACCCAGTACAACTTCGTCGTGTACGCCCCTTTTTATTCTGAGTGTCTTTGAAATCTAATTTACTGTGATTTCCAGTCGCATTTTAATGGAGTGTATTTTCCTCTTTTTGTATTAATTTGCAATTCATTTAAAAACCCTGTTATAGTGATTCATTGTTCTAAATTTGAATTTTAATTCTATATACGTGTGAATTGATCTCATACCCGGTCTATTACTATTTTTGTACCTCGTGTGTTGATTACTTCACAAATCCGCTTAGACAAGTTAGTTCTAATTTAAACTACCTTGCCTATAAGATCCTGAGTTTATCTCTAACGTGCATCTGTGCTTTATAATCGCACTAAATAGATATGTGAGTTTATGCCTACGCAGTCCATCTGACCTAGGGTCGAATGCAATATACCTGTTTACCTTACCTGTGTGACCCCCCTGTTAATCCCCTTGATAAGCGCTCACCGCCCGGCGACCGTGAACGCTTTCTCAGACCGGTTAATTTTGTATCAGAAATCTTGACGCTAGACACTACGCTCGCATACGTGTTATCATCTTATTGAATTACTGTGTTCAGTCTACCGCAATTATAGCACATACAAAAAATAGACAGTAGAAAATGGTTGCTGGAAACCTTTCACCTTATCCTCCACCCCCCCCTACCCTCCCTGCCACCCTACGTCTACCAAAACATCTCACTGTTTTGTTTCGAATATATGAAACGAGAAGTCACCCTCCCTTCTCTCTCTCTCTCTCCTTCTCTCTCTCTCTCTCTCTCTCTCTCTCTCTCTCTCTCTCTCTCTCTCATGCACAAGTTTATATGCTAATAATTAATTTATGCTAGTCCGTCCGTAAAAACAAATAGCGTATGATATACTGCATTTATTTACTGCATTTATTTTGTATCTGGCTTGTACGCGCTATAAGTGCGTAAGTGTGTAACATATTTGTTCCGGCATATTCATATTACTGATACTGTGTGTGTGTAACGTGACTTGTAATATTTAAGTTATCATTATAGACCATTCTATATTTGATACGTCACCGATTTTCCTTCATCGTCTGCCCTATATGACAGAATGATAGAGTCGATATTATTATTCCATGCCATTTAATAAATTAGAGTGTAAAGTAACCTGTGTTCTTTTTGTGTGAATGCTGCCTTGGGACGAAGAGTTAATGCAAGATTTATAAAGCTAGACGTGACCCTGTCGAGCATATTCTATCTCAAGATATCCTATTACAGGATTGTTAACGAGATTATACCAAGTCGAGTTGAAATACCAACCCGACATTTCATATTATTATGTTCCTTCCAACAACCAACCATACTCCTAAAATCGATTAATGACATTTACAAACACATGTGGCAGTCCGTGGATTCGAACCCAGGATGCTCACTCCGAAAATCAACACCTTATACATCGCACCACGAAGACAGTTAAAGGTTGGTGGACACTGCCTACGATTTATTATGCAACTTCGAATCTTGCATATCAATCTAAGCATGTACACACATCCCAACTGCAACTCACGTAGGCTATGCATATGTGAATGGAATATATATAATTATACTGTATATTATTATTAGAAGATTGCATATTATGGAAGCTCTGGTATTATCAGAGTTGGGGATAGGGTAATGGATACAGCATTCGTGGGAATCCACCTTTTGCTTTCGTTCAGTTAGACTAAGTAGCGTGGTATAAATAATGTCCAATTAACCCTTTCAGTATTCAAATGCGTTTTATCATATTAGTCTGGCTATTATCAGTCAATTTTATCAAGATTAGGAAAGATATGTTGGAGTTAGAGGGTTAATTGAGATAATTTTGAACCCTCAGATTGCTTGAGATATATACTAAGCTGCATAAAGTCGTCCAATGTTAGCCAGAATAAAGGGTTAAAAGGTGTGATGATCGTGAAGGTGTTAAAGTACTATGATCTCTGGCAGATAATATGATGTGGGTTAGTAGGAAGTACAGTACACTGCGGGTCAATAATAAACCACAACTCTAACAACACAGGTTCACAGTTAGTAGGAAGTACACTGCGGGTCAATAATAAACCACAACTCTAACAACACAGGTTCACAGTTAGTAGGAAGTACAGTACACTGCGGGTCAATAATAAACCACAACTCTAACAACACAGGTTCACAGTTAGTAGGAAGTACAGTACACTGCGGGTCAATAATAAACCACAACTCTAACAATACAGGTTCACAGTTAGTAGGAAGTACAGTACACTGTGGGTCAATAATAAACCACAACTCTAACAACACAGGTTCACAGTTAGTAGGAAGTACAGTACACTGCGGGTCAATAATAAACCACAACTCTAACAACACAGGTTCACAGTTAGTAGGAAGTACACTGCGGGTCAATAATAAACCACAACTCTAACAACACAGGTTCACAGTTAGTAGGAAGTACAGTACACTGCGGGTCAATAATAAACCACAACTCTAACAACACAGGTTCACAGTTAGTAGGAAGTACACTGCGGGTCAATAATAAACCACAACTCTAACAACACAGGTTCACAGTTAGTAGGAAGTACAGTACACTGCAGGTCAATAATAAACCACATCTCTAACAACACAGGTTCACAGTTAGTAGGAAGTACAGTACACTGCGGGTCAATAATAAACCACAACTCTAACAACACAGGTTCACAGTTAGTAGGAAGTACAGTACACTGCGGGTCAATAATAAACCACAACTCTAACAACACAGGTTCACAGTTAGTAGGAAGTACAGTACACTGCGGGTCAATAATAAACCACAACTCTAACAACACAGGTTCACAGTTAGTAGGAAGTACAGTACACTGCGGGTCAATAATAAACCACAACTCTAACAACACAGGTTCACAGTTAGTAGGAAGTACAGTACACTGCGGGTCAATAATAAACCACAACTCTAACAACACAGGTTCACAGTTAGTAGGAAGTACAGTACACTGCGGGTCAATAATAAACCACAACTCTAACAACACAGGTTCACAGTTAGTAGGAAGTACAGTACACTGCGGGTCAATAATAAACCACAACTCTAACAACACAGGTTCACAGTTAGTAGGAAGTACACTGCGGGTCAATAATAAACCACAACTCTAACAACACAGGTTCACAGTTAGTAGGAAGTACAGTACACTGCGGGTCAATAATAAACCACAACTCTAACAACACAGGTTCACAGTTAGTAGGAAGTACACTGCGGGTCAATAATAAACCACAACTCTAACAACACAGGTTCACAGTTAGTAGGAAGTACACTGCGGGTCAATAATAAACCACAACTCTAACAACACAGGTTCACAGTTAGTAGGAAGTACAGTACACTGCGGGTCAATAATAAACCACAACTCTAACAACACAGGTTCACAGTTAGTAGGAAGTACAGTACACTGCGGGTCAATAATAAACCACAACTCTAACAACACAGGTTCACAGTTAGTAGGAAGTACAGTACACTGCGGGTCAATAATAAACCACAACTCTAACAACACAGGTTCACAGTTAGTAGGAAGTACAGTACACTGCGGGTCAATAATAAACCACAACTCTAACAACACAGGTTCACAGTTAGTAGGAAGTACAGTACACTGCGGGTCAATAATAAACCACAACTCTAACAACACAGGTTCACAGTTAGTAGGAAGTACAGTACACTGCGGGTCAATAATAAACCACAACTCTAACAATACAGGTTCACAGTTAGTAGGAAGTACAGTACACTGCGGGTCAATAATAAACCACAACTCTAACAACACAGGTTCACAGTTAGTAGGAAGTACAGTACACTGCGGGTCAATAATAAACCACAACTCTAACAACACAGGTTCACAGTTAGTAGGAAGTACAGTACACTGCGGGTCAATAATAAACCACAACTCTAACAACACAGGTTCACAGTTTTAGAGCATTCATTTGAATTTATTTTAGTCACTAATCTGGCCTTCATTACTAAACATAATTATAATTTGTAAAATTAAGGTGGATTAGTTCTTTCTGGACCCCCTTCTCCCTCATGCATCACCTCATTAGTTTTGATATTTTACGACGTTATCCCCATTATTTTGACGATTTTAAGACCTTTCGCCCCCCTTTTTTTTGTCAATTTTAAGACCATTCGTGCCAATTAGGTGTCGATTTTGTTCTGGCGAGAGATAGCGAGCCTATATACCCCCACCCCCTGAAGACAGTAAACACAGACTGAGGGGAACACTGAGTCTGGATCTGGTGGAAGGTTAACAATAAAAGTTAGCCGGCCATCTTACACATAAACTATATCATTATACAGCTAACCTACCTTGTGTGTTCAAAGTCCATATTCATATTACCCATTGTAAGATATTTAGTTTTCTGCGAATTATTGTTTCTGACTGCAGGAAGGGCCCATGTAGGTATGATAAAACATTCCGTCAGTCGTCACCAGTCCTGTGTTCCGGCTGGCTGGGGTACCTGGCCGCCAGAATAGTCGCACTTCCGCTTTACAAAACTTCACATGGCCCTATGTCTCTTGTGATTATATATATATATATACCGGTATATATATATATATATATATATATATATATATATATATATATATATATATATTTTTCTTTAATACATACGAGGTTGAAAGAAATGGCAATTTCTGCGTTGGAAATTTTATTATTCAAAGTTTCCAGGTCTCTGATGAGTTTTTCGCTGGGTGGCAGGAAGTAGATGAAGGAGATGAGCAAAATTCATGGTGGTACAGGGTTACATTAAAGTACATGATGATACAGGATATACGACGCGTTTCACTGGACAACCAGCATTATCAAGTAAGGAAGGAATGATATAAAAGGTAAACAGGAAGGGTATATATAGAGGGTGGAGGATCAGAGGAG
>CM064526.1:14178706-14306837 GCA_032716605.1 Paralithodes platypus
AGACGCCTTCCTAATATAAAGTTATACCTAAATGCATACATTATTACTCCTAGATGCCTTCCTAATATAAAGAAATATAAAGTTATACCTAAATGCATACATTATTACTCCTAGACGCCTTCCTAATATAAAGTTATACCTAAATGCATACATTATTACTCCTAGATGCCTTCCTAATATAAAGTTATACCTAAATGCATACATTATTACTCCTAGACGCCTTCCTAATATAAAGAAATATAAAGTTATACCTAAATGCATACATTATTACTCCTAGACGCCTTCCTAATATAAAGTTATACCTAAATGCATACATTATTACTCCTAGACGCCTTCCTAATATAAAGTTATACCTAAATGCATACATTATTACTCCTAGACGCCTTCCTAATATAAAGAAATATAAAGTTATACCTAAATGCATACATTATTACTCCTAGACGCCTTCCTAATATAAAGTTATACCTAAATGCATACATTATTACTCCTAGACGCCTTCCTAATATAAAGTTATACCTAAATGTATACATTATTACTCCTAGACGCTTTCCTAATTTCCTCCCATAACAGATTACCATAATTTCTACTCAAATTGGGCGTTCTATAAATAACACCAATATCTACGGCCTCATTACCCTCCCCTATTTCTACCCAAACACTTTCAATTTCGCTGTTTGTTTTAATTTTTGATTTAATGCAGCTTTCTAGTGAACCCCTTACAAATATTGCTACTCTGCCGCCCTTTCTATCTATTCTATCAAATGTAAACAAATTGTATCCTCGAATACTAAATTTTTCTAAGAAATGTTTGGAGTCTGTATTTATCCATGTTGTTGTAGCCGCAATGATGTCTAAATTATCCCTAAGCATAAGCATAAGCTTCTATAATTTGTGTAATATACACTCAATATTTTGTTTTTATTTGTAACTATTTGACTTTGGTTGTTATCGTGTACAGTGGTAGAGCCTGTACCACTCTTATTATTACTAACTTCTGTTACTGAATTATCAACTTTTGTTTCACTGTTATTAATATCACCACATTTCCATTCCTGTCTATTCTTTCTATCACCTAATTTACTTTGTTTTCTTTTGATGGGATTTTGCAATTTTAAAACCCCACCTCAACTACTCTATCAACTAACCTTCCTAGCACCCCCACCCCTTTCCTACTTAAATGAACCCCGTCACTTGCGTACATGCTATCATTACCGTAGTTGAGGCTCCAGTTATCTACGAATGGTAATGACATCTCTTTGCACAGCTGTGCCAGCCAGCAATTGAAATCAATTGTTCTGGAAATCCATTCACGTCTGGCACCTCGTCTTGGCA
Organism: Paralithodes platypus; assembly: GCA_032716605.1. Taxonomy (NCBI): domain Eukaryota; kingdom Metazoa; phylum Arthropoda; class Malacostraca; order Decapoda; family Lithodidae; genus Paralithodes; species Paralithodes platypus. The sequence goes on from CM064526.1 coordinate 14,180,039, forward strand.
AGATAGAGCAAGCAATGGGAATCCCACCCTTCATCCTCATCTTATCTAAGGCTACCCTATACAACTTACGCAGTTCAACACTGGTAAGCTTACCTACGTCATTGCTACCTGCACTAAGTACGACTGTGGGTTTATCTCCAAAGTCGTCAATGACGTCATCCAATCTCTTGCAAACTCTACCTATTCCTGCCCCGGGGAGACACTCGAGCTTCCTAACCTTGGTGGAGAGATTTTGACCTAGATACCTAACTCCAGAGTCTCCCACAACATTGATAAGCTTACACTTACCTGTGTTTGGAGTCTCCTTACCTCCCTTTCTCACGTTCTGCTTGCCTTTGGAAGCACTCCCAGCTTCGCTATCATCCACTTGTACACCATCACATTCATCAGGTAAGGTGATGAATTTGTTGCTGGTGTTAACTGGTTGCCATTTCAGCTTGCAGGTCATTTCACTGGAAGAAACCACTTTCCAGGGAGCATCATGATCCCTAGGAACGCTTGTCTCACTCTTCTTCTCCACCATGGCTAGCTTCAAGGCCAAAATTTCGTCTTTGAGAGATTGAACCTCTCTCTCTCTCTCCACATTATCCAGCCTTTCTTGTAAAGCAAGACAAGGCTGGAGAATATGGGAGGAGGTAGCACCAGCCATTTTCACAAAGCTATAACATTAGCCCCTCATTAAGGTGTAAAGATCAGTCACTAGCGATCACTAAGGACACGTCCTCACTCAACAAAGGTCAGGCAGGTACTTGCCTTTAATAATAATAATAATAATAATAATAATAATGTTTTATTCCAGACTCACACAGTACAAAGGGGACCATACTGGGGTCCATATATATCTTACAGTAACATAAATATACATACTGTACATAGGGCTACATAAAATTAAAATAAAGTAAATAATACCCAGCTTGCTAGTATATAGCTCACAGCACTGCCTCAACCAAAAACAGTTGTCATCAAACTACTGTTACCAAATGTGTACAGTACCATGCCTCACTTCATTTAGCTAGCTTACCCTGAAATATTTTGTACATGATAAAGTAATGTGAAGGCAGTATTTTATATTTATATCACATGAGTGTAAAACTTGTCTCTCCTTAAGTATCTATCAATACAATTATTCATAATTTGGTTTCGCTAATCATAAATAAATACGTATTGGCAGTTCAATCCATATGGCAACACTAATGGTACCGGCTCTAACGGTAAAAAGGTATTTTTGTACAAGAGCCTACAGGCAACGTATCAAATTACGTTGGCCATTGACCTGACACCTGAAACTCTCTGACCAATTGTGTTATTCTATGGGTACCCCCAATGCCTCTTTAAACGTCACGACTGTTCGGGAATGCCTCTCACCACCACCCTCCAAAACACATACAGGTTGTCCTTCGAGTTTTGTCAAATACTTCCACAGATGAAAGATTAAGTAATTCTAAGCAAACACTGTTATATACACATAGGCTTTTGGGGACATTGCTTCGTAGTTATGGACCCTTTAAGTCGGCATTTTGGTGTTTTTGGTAGTTGCTAACCCTGTTTTTCTTCAATAAGATAAGGATAGGAAAAAAAACTATAAAGTGTATTATGAAGCATGATATCAATACTTCAAGTTGAATATTACAAGAAACCAACAAAACTTAATTTTAAGCTTATCATCACAGAAAGAAGAAAGGAGCTACAGAGGATTTGTTGATGTTTTCTGTCAGTTTAAACCCATTTTCCGAGTAATGAAAATGAATAGCGATAAGGTTAAATGCTGTATGATGGTGCATGGTATCAATACTTAATGAAAACACCAACAAATCCTCTGTAGCTCCTTTCGTTTTTCCGTGATGATGAGCTTAAATTTTTTTGTTTTTTTAAGTTTCTTGTAATATTCAACTCCATGCCAAGGGAATATGAAGTACGATGTAGGGAAGTTTTTGGTGTCAGTTTTAAGTATTGATATCATGCTTCATAATACACTTTATATATTTTGTTCCTATCCTCATCTTATTGAAGAACAACAGGGTTAGCAACTACAAAAAACACCAAAATGCCGACTTTAAAGGTCCATAACTACAAAACAATGCCCCCAAAAGCCTATGTGTATATTACATATTACAGTTTTTACTTAGAATTACTTAATCTTTCACCTCTGGAAGTATTTGACAAAACTCGCGGGACACCTTGTATATATATATATATATATATTTACATTTATAAAATCGGACTACTAATATTGAACATAGGCAGTATATTGTACACTAACATTATGATAATGAAGATAGCTGACCTCGTGAGCTATGCCCTTTAAGGGCGGAAAATAATAAGTGAAAATATTTGAGTCCAACAAAACTAAATGTTCTTCCTCCCGTGTGTCAATACTTTCCCCAGTTGGTTTCCACAGTAATGGAGAGTTTAGCATTTTAACGGACGAGTAATTGTTTCTCTGTGTGTGTGTGTGTGTGTGTGTGTGTGTGTGTGTGTGTGTGTGTGTGTGTGTGATGGTTTGTTGGTGTGTGTGTGTGTGATGGTTTGGTGGTGTGTGTGTGATGGTTTGTTGGTGTGTGTGTGTGTGATGGTTTGTTGGTGTGTGTGTGTGACGGTTAGTTGGTGTGTGTGTGTGTGTAATGGTTAGTTGGTGTGTGTGGGTGTAATATGTTAGTTGGCTGGAGTGTGTGTGTGATGGCTAGTTGGCTGGTGTGTGTGTGTGTGTGATATGTTAGTTGGCTGGTGTGTGTGTGTGTATGATGGTTAGTTGGCTGGAGTGTGTGTGTGATGGCTAGTTGCCTGGTGTGTGTGTGTGTGATGGTTAGTTGGTGTGTGTGGGTGTGATATGTTAGTTGGCTGGAGTGTGTGTGTGATGGCTAGTTGGCTGGTGTGTGTGTGTGTGTGTGATATGTTAGTTGGCTGGTGTGTGTGTGTGTGATGGTTAGTTGGCTGGTGTGTGTGTGTGTGTGGGTGGGTGTGATGGTTAGTTGGTGTGTGTGTGTGTGTGGGTGGGTGTGATGGTTAGTTGGTGTGTGTGTGTGTGTGTGTGTGATGGTTAGTTGGTGTGTGTGTGTGTGTGTGTGTGATGGTTAGTTGGCTGGTGTGTGTGGGTGGGTGTGATGGTTAATTAGCTGGTTTGTGTGTGGGTGAGTGTGATGGTTGGTTGGTGTGGGTGTGATGGTTAATTGGCTGGTGTGTGTGTGTGTGTGTGTGTGTGTGTGTGATGGTTAGTTGGCTGGTGTGTGTGTGTGTGTGATGGTTAGTTGGCTGGTGTGTGTGTGTGTGTGTGTGTATGTGATGGTTAGTTGGCTGGTGTGTGTGTGTGTGTATGTGATGGTTAGTTGGCTGGCGTGTGTGTATGTGTGATGGTTAGTTGGCTGGTGTGTGTGTGTGTGTGTGTATGTGATGGTTAGTTTGCTGGTGTGTGTGTGTGTGTGTGTGTATGTGATGGTTAGTTGGCTGGTGTGTGTGTGTGTGTGTGTGTATGTGATGGTTAGTTGGCTGGTGTGTGTGTGTGTGTGTGTGTGTGTGTGTGTATGTGATGGTTAGTTGGCTGGTGTGTGTGTGTGTGTATGTGATGGTTAGTTGGCTGGTGTGTGTGTGTGTGTGTGTGTGTGTGTGTATGTGATGGTTAGTTGGCTGGTGTGTGTGTGTGTGTGTGTGTGTGATGGTTATTTGGCTGGTGTGTGTGTGTGAGGGTATGATGGTTAGTTGGTTGGTTGGTGTATGTGTGTGAGTGTGTGTGTGATTGTTAGTTGGCCGGTGTGTGTGTGTGTGTGTGTGTGTGTGTGTGTGTGTGTGTGTGTGTGTGTGTGTGTGTGTGTGTTTATCTGCGTGTGTATTCCCAATTCACTCAAGCATTGCAAATGCTAGTGTATGGAGACCTAGCACCAACGAAGGCTATAGAAGAAGCTCTACAGTTTGACCGGCCCAGAATTCGAGGCCTGACCAAACACCAACTAAAGATGAGAGCCAATCTGGAAGCCCATCACCTGTAGATAGCGTGTGACGTTAACCACTCCGTTAGAACTGCATGGCTTGTCCTACAGTGACTCGCTAGGATCGCCAGGACAGTGGATGTGGCTACAGTTTGTGTATTGTTGTGTGCTTTATTTCATATGAAAGCTCGTGTCAAGGGCAATCCAGAGAGGCTCTTTGTTTTCACCCATGTCAAGGCTTTATATATTTAATTGTAAAGTATATGTTTCATCCTTAACTAGTAATGATAGGATCAGAGAGAGAGAGAGAGTAGAACAGAGTGAGAGGGGGCGCGTAGTGTTTTGCTATACTCGATGACGTCATAGCTGGCTGGCCTCGTGGGGATTGGTTGAGGGAGTTCTTTACCATGCTTGGTGACGTAATGTTTTGCTAGCTACTTTGGTAGTGGTTAGAGCACTAGTTACCGCTTTTTTCCCACGCGGCTCGACCTAGTGCTAGTATATATACAGGTCCCTCGCCACTCTCTCCCTCAGATCTGGTTTCTAGAACGCATCCCTCTTATCTCTTTGATATCTGTCCCCCGCTCTGCACCTGAGAATCTTTTCCTCTGCCTATCTCTCTCATTTTCCATACCTTTCACCTCCTTTTATTCATATTATACCCCCTCTGGTTAACTCTGCAAAATCAGCTTCATGCTGGCCAGTTGTATTGTGCATTAAGGTCTGATATAACCTATGTATGTTTAGTTGTTAAAATAAGTTGATCACGAAGCATTGGTTGGCTTTCATATTGCCGCTTCCTATAATTATTAGTGTTCTGCTGGATTAGATAATGCTAGACTAGGGGTCTGATATTATAAGGTATTGTTTCCTATGAGTGCTGGCTTTAGTTAAAAGCTGCACGACATACCTGAGAACTGGAGTTGATTGAGTAAGTTCTAGTCTGTGTGCCATTGAGAGTAGAGCATGCACGAATGAGGGCTTTTTGCCTATACCATTCTGCACTGTTCTAAGCTCGGTTGTTTTTCTTTGAGGTACGCCAGGAGAGCGCTTGATACTTCGGTATTAAGGTTTCTCAAGAGAGCTACCCTTCACTATAACGTAAGATTTGACGCACAGACTTGAGATTTGCACTAGGCTATGCGCACCAGTATCTCGTATCATTGACTCTAGCTAGACTTTATCAATCACAGTAGACATTAAGTATATTAACCTAAGTACTCTTTTTATGCATACCCATTTATGATTACACAAGCATTTCGCAGCCTAGTTTGATGTATTGAGACACAAACGACTTAGGCTCTTTTTGTTGAGAGGAATACTGCATTGTTGTGGCGATCATTATTATTGTTGTAGTTTTTAGGATATTCTTGGCTCCGACTGCATTATATATTCTGCCTTTTTGTGTGCATAGCCTGCACGAGCATTGTTGCGCTGCCTGCCTTTTTGAGTTCCATTTCCGATACGAGCATCTTTATAGCATCTAACATTTAAAGAAGATTCCTTGTTGGTGTTGAAGGACTTTAGTGCACTTTCTTTCATGCAGGAGTGCCTGACATTTATTGATTAAAGTAACGTACGCTGTAACTTCTCTTACCACCTTACTTTGCATACCATAACCAAGCACCTTCGGTTATAGGTAGTAATAGGCTGTTTTCACATAACATTAAGCCTAGAGTAGACGCACATTTATTGAGAGTTTAATAACCTATTATTACATATAGAACTCTGTAGAGTATTTGTGTTCTTTGTTCACTGGGAATATACATCAGAGGTTGGATCTAGCACTTTCCGTTGTAGCATTTATGCCATTACTAGTCCAATGAATAAGAGCCCTGATATATTTAAACCTCAGTCGTAACAAATGGCGACCTTACCTGGATTTGGTGAACCTATATTTATTAGTAGGGAACATTTGTTGTTTTGGGGAATATTTTGCGGGGATCAGCAAGAATAATTTTGTTTTGCAACATAGTATAGCCCTTGAGTATTTCCGAGAATTGTTGTGTGTATATCGAGGTATAAGAGTTTGGGGTGCTTCTTTTCTGAATATTGTGGTGAGAAATTTTTGTGAGCATCATGTCTTATACCGGATCAGAGGAGAATGGAGACACAGTACGTCATGTCGAAACTGAGGAACAGCAGCATGATGAAATGGTTAATCAGGTGAACTGTGAGGAGGATGCTAGGATATTTTTGCAATGGCCTGTTACTGTCGAGCGGTTGGAGGGTGTGAATCGGTACGGTCTTCAATGCCTGGCCACAGCTATCGGTAATGCGGTTACTAGCAGCATGACCAGGGATAACTTGATAACGTGTGTACTGGGCAGGGTGACTGGTGAGCGAGATGGGTTGAGTGCTCAGAGCCCTTCGGCCCTGCTTCCCCTACACTCGACTCCCAGCCATCCCAGTAGTTTGCCGACCCCGGGTACGCTTCCGCAGTTGGGTGGTGACTGGCAGGGTGGGTTGCCCCTGGGGGGACCACTGGTAATTTCAAACATTGTAGCACCTTCACCTCCTCAAGGGTTATCTCCAGAATTATTGCTTCAGCTCGAATTAGCTAAGATCGAAGAGAGAAAGGCTATCAGGGTATGTGAGCTTCAGCTTCAGCATCAGCAGCAATTAGAATTAGCCAAGATAGATGAGAGAGCCAAGATAGAAGAGAGAAAAACTATCAGTCAGCAGCACATAGAGCTAGCAAAAATCCAAGCGGATTTAGAGTCGACTAGGTACTGTGCAGACATGGACGTAGAGAAGTCGCGAGTAGAGGCAACGGGACAGCGACTTGGGGCTGGTAACCGTGTTCATGATCAATCTCTCTCGCACTTATTGAAACTGGTGCCGGTGTTTGATGAAAGTGGTGTAACAGAATTTTTCGCAGGCTTTGAGAAGAAGTGCCAGGAACACCAGTGGCTAGAGAATAAATGGGCAGCACTTGTATCCTCTATATTAATAGGCAAGGGTCTTAAAGCCTACGATGCGTTACCTTTGGAGTCATGTATTGTGTATGAGGATCTCAAGGAGGCTGTCCTGAGGGCTTACGAACTGCATCCAGAAACATACCGTTTGAAGTTCCGGGGTGTAACTAAGGGAAGAGATAGCACCTTTTTGGAACACGCCCGGGACTTGTCTGATGCTATGGGGAACTGGCTCCGATCTGAGAAGGTAACAACGTTTGATGGAGTTAAGCAGTTGATGATGTTGGAGCAGTTCTTTAAGAGCACGGGCGGTGATCTAACTTTGAACTTAAAGGAGAAAAACCCAAGAACTCTAGTCGAAGCATCAGAAATGGCTGATCGACGGCTGTCGTTGATTCGGGGTTGCGGGTCCTCACAGAAGTACGATGTAAGTGCTAAGGACCGTTATCCTCCCCCTCCCCGTAACAATGACACATTTAAACAGAAGAGCCATGAAACTAAAACTGAATCCAAACCTTACACCACACCGTATGTGAAAAGTCAGGGGCCTTTTACATCACAGTATAAGCCGAAACCGAAATTTATGTGTTTTAGTTGTCACCAGGAGGGTCATAAGGCAAATGAGTGCCCAAGTCGACCTCCTCCAGCAGCCGTGTCTTTTGCTCACGGCATTGGAGTGTTCAAGAGGACATCGGAGTTTGTTAGAGGCATTTCTTCCGAGGTAAATACACTGCCAGTGCAGAAGGATCCGGAAGGCTCATTCCCTGTCCGTGATGCCTTTAGTGACCACAGGGGACTCGGTTGTGTGGAGTGGGGGGGTAGAAGACATGAGGTGAGAATTTTGCGTGACACTGGGGCATCGCAAACACTGTTGAGAAATTTCACTGGTAAACCTGTCAATACGGCGCGGGTGGTTGTGGTTCAGGGAGTTAATGCGACAAGGTCATACCCGCTTGTAAGAATGAAGATGGAAGTTGATGGTGTGACTCGGGACCTGGATGTAGGAATTGTGGAGAAGTTACCTGTTGGGGGCGTCGACCTCCTTCTCGGCAACGACTTTGCGGGACCTACTTCTGAGGCTCCACCCTTGGTCGTTGCCGAGAAGCCGGCCGACGTGAGTAGGGAGGAGCAGGAGTGGGTTGAGAAGTGTCCGGTGCAGCCTATGGCGTGTGTTGTCACCGGAGATCTTGCATCCAGGGAGTCACATTCTGGTCAACAGTCTTTAGATCCGCGGAGGAAGGGTACCGAGAAGGGGTTGAAAGTTGATGCGGTTGAGAGTTTAGTGTCAACGGACCCTCTCGGGGACTCATTATTAGGACCACATTTCGAGTCTGGAGAAGACCCAGTAACTGTTACTGAAAAGGCAGAGGATGGGCTTAAAAAGACGTAAGAGTTGAAGGAGGACAGTGATGCACAGTCGGGAGATGTAGCAACAAGGTACCCTGACGCGTACCCTATGAGAAATGGGTCGGCGAAGACGGTGGTCCGAAGCTTGCTAGTGTATTTTTCCCGGTATGGTTACCCGCAGGGGATTCAGTCAATCCAGGGACCAAACTTCACTTCTAGCCTCTTTGTTCAAGCAATGCCGCAGCATGGGATTGTTGGGGTTGTGTCATCTGCGTATCATCCGGAGAGCCAGGGTGTGTTAGAGCGATGGCACTCAGCCTTGAAATCTGTGCTTCGTTGTTGTTGCTTTGAGAGTGGGAAGGATTGGGATCTTGGCCTGCCATGTGTTTTGTTTGCTGTGCGGGAGGTACCTGGGGAGAGTTTGGGATTCAGCCCTAATGAGCTCGTCTTTGGACACCGTGTCAGAGGGCCTCTCCATATGGTTGAAGAAGTATGGGAGGGCGCAGAAAAACCTTTTTCTATGCTCAAGTGTGTCCTCAACAGTCGAGAACGGATGTTGCGCAGTCTGGAGTTGGCTGACCGTAATTTGACTAGCTCTCAGGCCCTCAGGAAGGACAGGTACGACCTCAAGTTTGAACTCAGGGAGTTTCACGTGGGTCAGGAGGTGTTGATTCTACTGCCCCTTGTAGGTCACCCCTTATCCGCGAAGTATGCTGGTCCTTATTGGGTGGTGGAGGAGCTATCAGACCTGGATTACTTGGTAGCCACTCCAGACAGACGGAAGCGCAATCAGTTATGTCATGTTAATCTTGTGAAGGAGTATGGGAGGCACCCCCCTGAGCCTCTCACTGTGCCTGTGATGACGTTTAGCAGTCAAGGTGGAGAAGGAGAACGGGACAGTCAAGCTCAGGTGGAGGATAACTGGAAGGATAAGAAGTTCAAATGGGCGCCTGAGTGTGAGAAGGTGTTTAGAGAAGTAAAACACCTGTTGTGCACTCACCCGATCCTCAGGGCCCCTGACTTTAGCCTACCTTTCCAACTAGCAACGGAGGCTTGTGGTGTGGGGGCTGGTGCCGTCCTTGTGGAAAAGGACGATGATGGGCTGGAGCATCCTGTTAGTTTCTGCTCGGAGAAGTACAATTCGGCCCAGGGGAGCTGCTCTGTTGTCGAGGAGGAGCTGCTGGCGGTTGTGCTTGCGCTGGGGCATTTCGAGGTCTATGTTCCAGCATATGGTCCGGTCGTTGTAGTTTACCCAGATCATCACCCTCTCAAGTTCTTGTACCAGTTTCACAATCGGAATATGAGGCTGACCAGGTGGTCACTAAGGTTACTGGTATATAACCTGGACATACGCCATATTGCCGGTTGTGACAACGTGGTTGCAGATGGTCGTTCAAGGGTATATGATCCTGGGTAGATTGACACACGGGTAGCCTCCTGCTTTAGTTTGAATAGTATTTTGCGCTTGGTACTTGTTGGCTCGCGGTTGTAGCCCAGCGTATTGGGTCGTAAAGCAGGAGTTGAGAGTTTGGTATAGAAGAAAAACTAGGCTTGCCCCTATAGTGCAGCCGAAATAAACAAATTTAAAAACATAAAAATCAAATAAAAACTCTTTCTTTGATAGTTGAATTTTTTCAGTATGTTATAGCAGTAATTCTGAGTTGCACTCCTCTCAGAATGCTGGGCTAGAGAAGCTCGCTCTTGAGGAGCATAACTACATACAATTTAACCTATTGTGTTGGGGAGGGTTATAAGTCTGTAAAATGTTTTGTTGAGGAACTGTGCCAGATATTTTACTGCCGCTGGGTGATGGGAAGTAGAGATATAGAATGGGTTCTAACCATGAGATTTTTGTGAGCCTTGGGCCTCTAAGAAAAATCTTGGGGGGGGGGGGGGTGACGTTAACCACTCCGTTAGAACCGCATGGCTTGTCCTACAGTGACTCGCTAGGATCGCCAGGACAGTGGATGTGGCTACAGTTTGTGTATTGTTGTGTGCTTTATTTCATATGAAAGCTTGTGTCATGGGCAGTCCAGAAAGGCTCTTTGTTTTCACCCATGTCAAGGCTTTATATATTTAATTGTAAAGTATATGTTTTATCCTTAACTAGTAATGATAGGATCAGAGAGAGAGAGAGAGTAGAACAGAGTGAGAGGGGGCGCGTAGTGTTTTGCTATACTCGATGACGTCATAGCTGGCTGGCCTCGTGGGGATTGGTTGAGGGAGTTCTTTACCATGCTTGGTGACGTAATGTTTTGCTAGCTACTTTGGTAGTGGTTAGAGGACTTGTTACCGCTTTTTTCCCACGCGGCTCGACCTAGTGCTAGTATATATACAGGTCCCTCGCCACTCTCTCCCTCAGATCTGGTTTCTAGAACGCATCCCTCTTATCTCTTTGATATCTGTTCCCCGCACTGCACCTGAGAATCTTTTCCTCTGCCTATCTCTCTCATTTTCCATACCTTTCACCACCTTTTATTCATATTATACCCCCTCTGGTTAACTCTGCAAAATCAGCTTCATGCTGGCCAGTTGTATTGTGCGTTAAGGTCTGATATAACCTATGTATGTTTAGTTGTTAAGATAAGTTGATCACGAAGCATTGGTTGGCTTTCATATTGCCGCTTCCTATAATTATTAGTGTTCTGCTGGATTAGATAATGCTAGACTAGGGGTCTGATATTATAAGGTATTGTTTCCTATGAGTGCTGGCTTTAGTTAAAAGCTGCACGACATACCTGAGAACTGGAGTTGATTGAGTAAATTCTAGTCTGTGTGCCATTGAGAGTAGAGCATGCACGAATGAGGGCTTTTTGCCTATACCATTCTGCACTGTTCTAAGCTCGGTTGTTTTTCTTTGAGGTACGCCAGGAGAACGCTTGATTCTTCAGTATTAAGGTTTCTCAAGAGAGCTACCCTTCACTATTACGTAAGATTTGACGCACAGACTTGAGATTTGCACTAGGCTATGCGGCATGCTATGCGCACCAGTATCTCGTATCATTGACTCTAGCTAGACTTTATCAATCACAGTAGACATTAAGTATATTAACCTAAGTACTCTTTTTATGCATACCCATTTATGATTACACAAGCATTTCGCAGCCTAGTTTGATGTATTGAGACACAAACGACTTAGGCTCTTTTTGTTGAGAGGAATACTGCATTGTTGTGGCGATCATTATTATTGTTGTAGTGTTTAGGATATTCTTGGCTCCGACTGCATTATATATTCTGCCTTTTTGTGTGCATAGCCTGCACGAGCATTGTTCCGCTGCCTGCCTTTTTGGGTTCCATTTCCGATACGAGCATCTTTATAGCATCTAACATTTAAAGAAGATTCCTTGTTGGTGTTGAAGGACTTTAGTGCACTTTCTTTCATGCAGGAGTGCCTGACATTTATTGATTAAAGTAACGTAAGCTGTAACTTCTCTTACCACCTTACTTTGCATACTATAACCAAGCACCTTCGGTTATAGGTAGTAATAGGCTGTTTTCACATAACATTAAGCCTAGAGTAGACGCACATTTATTGAGAGTTTAATAACCTATTATTACATATAGAACTCTGTAGAGTATTTGTGTTCTTTGTTCACTGGGAATATACATCAGAGGTTGGATCTAGCGCTTTCCGTTGTAGCATTTATGCCATTACTAGTCCAATGAATAAGAGCCCTGATATATTTAAACCTCAGTCGTAACAAGCTATAGATCACTTAATACCCCTCGGCACCAGGAAAGTCACTAAAACATAAAGTCTGTAATGCGTCTCTGATTTTCTTCTTTGCAGTTAACATATTTTTAGCCCTTCAGGAATACATTCTACATGCACTGTCCATGATTTTCCTCTATTTTAACAATTTAATCTTATGATTGGACATTCTGGTACCAACGTAAAATAGGATAGTAAAAAGTAGGAAATTAACTCCGAAATTATACAACACCCGCCGCACACACTGTATCATTAGTGACTTCCGTATAGTTAAATCATTATCATTCCTTGTGAACACAATACGACTATAGTAAAGCAACTAGAGAAAACGTGCTTTTTCATATCGATGAGGCAGACTGACTACGCTAAACTAATTTTTTGAAACTCAGTTAAATAAATACTCAAAGTCACCATCTCCAATTGTATAAATCCAACAGGGGAGGTGTGGTGGAGTGGTCTTGTCACTGGCCTGGTAATCCAAAGGTTCCGGGTTCAAATCCCGATGTATCAATGGGAAGATATTATTGGGATGGAATTTGTGTTGTACCTAGTATCAGTGCATTACCACAAGCCCACCAAAACGTTAATAAAATACCCTCATTGTTCCCTGATTAAATAGCACTGTATGAATATTCCCATATTCAAAATATGCTATAGGGGTGCAATGCCTGGTGAGTTATCTGCTCAACAGGTGGCGTTGTGTGTGTGTAAGTGTGAGAGTCCGAGTGTAAGGGGTGAGACAGTGAAGCACGGGAACGAGGTGGCTTCAGAGATGGGGTCGTTTCGGGCCATGAGTGAGCACCGTGCCTCATGTGAAGGCAAGATGGCAGGTGCTCGTTGTACTCTACGTGCTTCACATGTCTCACTCCCTAGACTGGAACAAGACCTCACAGGCTTCACTGTTCATTGTATAGCGGTGAATGTTAAGGCTCTCAGCCTATGCCCGAGAGGAAGTAAGTTGGAATATAGAAACAAAAATAAATACAAAAATCTATCCGTCTCACTGTGTTTATAAATGAAGTTTGATTCAATCTAAGAACTCACGTAAAAATATATTTCCATAAACATAGTCACGCCTGTTATTAAGTAGTGCATCATATGTTTCATATTCAAGCTCGCAAGCGTTCAAACAGTACCTGAAGTAAATTGCAATTATATCTTTGTTTTGTGACCTTATGTATGATTTCTATATATTTGTTCTCATTGTGTTTTGTGTGAAACTATATGTATTCGTGTATAAATATAAGTATTGTTCTGTACCTATTGCATACCTTGCCTAGCTTGTGTTTTTATGGCAATTAAAAATATATTTATTAGTATCTCCCCTTTTGTAACTCGCCAATATCCAGATTTGCTCTAGCATAATTTCATATCACCAACCCACCAATTAACTTACAAATAAACCTAATTAATGAAATGAATGAAACAATGAATACATGTGGTACTCCATGGATTCGAACCTAGGATACTCAATAAAAGGGCTTTGTCTATACAATTTCTAACGAAGACAAAGTGACTGAGTGTTGATATTTGAAGAAAACAAAACTTGATATCAGCCAGTTTCTCATAGGTTTCAGTGTATTTCTATTTAGTTTTTTCATCAGTCCGTTGGAATTCTCCATAATTAGGTGTAGGAATATGGGCATAAGGTGTGTGGGCGATTGTATGGCCTGTACTCCTAGACACACCCCATCATTGTTGATGATAATTACTATTGTTCTGCCGTGTTCCAAGCCAGTACATTTGATAGGTTAAGTGTTGCGCTTGTAATGAGAGTACTGTAATAATGTCCCAGTACTTCTCGTTGCCATTACAACAACTAGCATATCATACTGCCTGGCTAGGAATACGGACAATCTATGGTAATTACAACAGTGATGAAGTAAGTCTAGGAATATTGGCCTATGTGACTATATATGTGTGGATCTGTGTCAGGCTTAGGGACGATACACAAACTTTTCCTCTTTAACTTGCAATGGGTAAAAGCTGTAAACACTTTCATACTATAGTCTATTCGCTATAAGTAGGCGAGAAATCATGACCTCTATCATCTGTAACTCAAAAAGGGCTAGAGCAAATTGGTGTAAAGTTCCACATTTACTCCTTGACTTCCCAAATGGTTGAAATATTAGCTCGATTACACTAGTTACTAGAGGTTAGAGATCATAATTTCTCGCCTACTTTTTTTATTCTATGTGAATGAGGGAGACAAAAGGCAGAAATGCCGGCAGCGAGTGCCTCCCCCAGATTTCAAAGAGTGACAGGGCCGAAATCAAGGGACGTTTGAGCTAAAATGCCTGTACACATGGAGTTTGAAGCAATTTAGGTCATAGGAAGAGGGAAAGACTGATTCTGGGAGAGAGTTCCAGAGCTCAGCAGTTGAATAGAAGAAAGTCTGAGAATAGAATTTCACTCTTGGGTTGGACAGTTGCACAGAGTAAGGGTGGGATTGTGTTGCTAGGAGGGTACTACGTACCCTAAGTAGAGGAGGTGGTATACACTGGGAAAGTTCTGAGGAACACTGATTATTGTAGTAATGATATAATAGCGAGAGAGATGCAACATTGCAGCGAAGATAGAGAGATTGCAGAGAGTTGGTGAGTGGATGGGAGTTAATGATACGAAAGGCTTTCCTTTCTACTTTGTCTAGGAGTGCATTGTGAGAGGATTCTCCCCACACATGTGAACAATACTCAATACAAGGACGCACTGTGCCCTTGTACAGAGCAAGAAGCTGCGCAGGGGTAAAGAACCCCTTGAGGCGGTTGAGCACACCCAGCTTCTGGGAGGCTGCCTTAGCGAGACTGGTAATATGGTCTTTCCAAGTAAAAGCAGAAGAAAAAGAGACACCGAGAACATAGAGAGAAGATGAAGGGTTGATTTTTGTATTGTTGAAGAATAAGGGATAGTCCTCTGGAGGTTCCTGATGGGTAGTAAGATGGATAAATTGAGTTTTGGAAGCATTGAATACAACAAGGTTTTCTCTACCCCAATTGGAAATAGTAGCTAGATCAGAAGATAAGCGTTTTATGGATTCATTGCGTTTGTTTTTGAGGTACTGCTGGCTGGGGCTTTCTGGAAAACAAATTGAGTGGTGTAAGGTAGAGTCATCTGCATATGAATGGATGGGACTGGATCATTTATGAAAATTAGAAAGAGAATAGGAGATAAGACAGAGGAACACCGTAGTTGATAGGATGAGGAAATGAGCGATGGCCGTCCACAACCGCAGCTATGGAACGGCCGGAAAGGAAATTAGAGACAAAGGCACAGATGGAGGGACAGAAACCGGAGGGCAGTTTGGAAATTAAAGATTTGTGCCAGACTCTATCGAAGGCCTTCGATATGTCTAGTGCAACAGAACAAGTCTCACTGAAGTCCCGAAAGATGGATGACCAAGAGTTAGTAAGATATGAAAGAAGATCACCAGTAGAGCGACCCTTAACCCATAAACGGCAAGAAAGCTCATAAGAAGTTTTATTGGGCGAGGGCGGCAAAGCTCTTAAGAGGGAGGCCTAAAAAAAACATTTAAACGGCCCCAGTAGCACTAAACAATTTTCTGTGTTTTTTTTCTTTTTTTCCCCTATACCTCATATCACTCCTCCACATCCCCTCCTTCCCCCCTTTTGCCTCCCCCTTCAATTATCACCTATTTTCCCTGTTATTCCCTAATTCGTTGGTATATTTTGGTGCTAACATTAGCAAAATGTGTGGAGGATGTGCTTACGTGCCTAGCGGGTGTGTTACATAAGCGAGTGTGTGTATGAGTAAGCTAAGTGTGGCTTGAGGCCTCGTGGAGGGAGGGGTTGCCTCAATTTTCTCCATAATTCATGAATGGGCTGGTCCATCTATATTCGCGATTTTGACCAGAAAAATTATATTTTCACTTGTTTTATTGTTGTTACAGGTTACTATCTTCATAGTGAAGGTAAAATAGGCTCATATGAATAAGTAATAACGATATTTATCGTAAAATTACGATTATAGGCCTGAATGGAGCCTATATGCTCACCCATGGGCAGCTAGTTCAATACCCCCCCCTCGCCGTTGCCAGGTTAAGGAAGCCATACTGGCGATCTGAGAGCAGATTATGAGAAGAGAAATGCTTAAGAAATTTGGAAGCAAGAATAGCTTCAAAAACTTTAGAGATACAAGAGATGAGAGCAATTGGATGATAGTTGGAGGGTTGAGAGCGGTCACCTTTCTTTGGGACAGGTTGAATGAGAGCAAACTTCCAGCAAGAAGGAAAGACGTTAGAGGGGAGACAGAGACAAAAGTGTTTGCCTAGGCAGGGGGTCAGCACGGAAGCACAGTTTTTAAGTACAACAGGAGGAACACCGTCCGGACCGTACGCCTTCTTAGTATTAAGCCCGGAGAGGGTAGAAAGTACATCTTTAGAAGAGATTAGGATATTAGGCATAAGTAGGAGAGGGAGGAATAGCACCGGAATCATCCAAGGTAGAGTTTCTGGCAAAAGTTTGAGCGAAGAGTTCAGCTTTGTCAGACGAAGAAGTGATGGTTGTGCCATCAGAGTGGAAAAGGGGAGGGAAAGACGAGGAAGAAAAGTTGTTGGAGAGGTTTTTGGCTAGATACCAGAAAGCTTGGGAAGAGCTAGAGTTGGATAGTTCAGTGCATTTATTATTGATGAAAGAGTGCTTGGAAGTCGAAGAACAGATTTGGCTTGATTCTGGGCAGAAACATAGGAAGAATGAGATTCTTGAGTTTTAAGGCGTCGGTACCGTTTGAATGTTTCCTTCCGCCTTGTTGTGGACAGAAGTAGAACAAGCGTGAGTAAACCAAGATTTTTTTGCATTAGACTGAGAGAAAGAAAATGGAATATACGCTTCCATGCCCGAGAGGATTACCTCGGTAATGCGTTCAGCACTCTCCGAGGGTCCTCGGCCACGGAAGCAGAAGTCATTCCATGGGAAACCAAAGAAGTACTGCCGGAGAGCCTCCCAGTCGGCAGTGCCAAAGTGCCACAAGCGCCACCGGCTGGGAGGATCGGATGGCCGTACTGAAGAGATAGGACAGGTGACGGAGATACGTTTATGGTCGGAGGAGCCCAAAGGAGAGAATAGATTGACAGTATAAGAAGAAGGGTTAGAAGTCAGAAATAAGTCAAGAATGTTGGGCCGATCTCCGAAGCGATCCGGGATACGGGTGGGTTGCTGGACCAGCTGCTCTAGGTCATTTATGATAGAAAAGACATAGGCTTGTTCACCAGGTTGGTCAGGAGAGCCATTGGCGGTGGTGAACGTTGAAATCTCCCAAGATGGAGATTTCAGAGAAGGGAGAGATAGATAGAATGTGTTCCACTTCAGAGTTTAGATAGTCAAAGAATTTGGGAAAGTCAGTAGAGTTAGGGGAAAGATAGACAGCACAGAAATATTTAGTATGGGAATGACAGGATTGTTTGAGCCGTAAAGTTGAGAATTCAGAGGAGTCGAAATCGGGAACACAAGAGCAAGTAAGTTTGTTGTGCACGTATGCACAACATCCGCCTTTGGCTTTGAAACTAGGATAGAGAAAGTAGAAGGATACAGAGAAGGGGCTGCTGGAAGTTGTCTCAGATACCTGGATTTCGGTGAGGAAAAGAAGATCAGGTTTGGAGAAGGAGAGATGGTGTTCGACAGGGTGAAAATTAGAGGAAAGGCTGCGAATATTGCAAAAATTGATAGTAAGAGTGACAGGCCGTGGTCCAGAGCATTTAGAGGGGTCGTCAGCGAATAGACTATAGTACTCTAAAGACACCACCATCTCCTGTTCGAGCACTAGCTTTGGGTTATAGTGTGGTCGGATATGTCATCCAAAGGGGTGGTTTCGAGATTGGTCTGCCTAAATTGAGTTGAGGGTGGTTTTGGCATCTTTAGGTGTCGCATGGATAGAAAATCACAGGGTTACATTTTTTCGACCCCCCTAAGCCTCGTTTTGGGACAAATCCAATATGGCGACCCTCCCAGGCAGGTAATCTGTTATCTCCTCAATTCTATGCTCGATAATGATATTCTTGGTGTCCTTTATAGGGTTTTTGATGATACTGAGTTGATTGGTAACATTTTCAAAGCAGTTCGAAGTCAAGGTCATGTGATTCGATCTAGGTCAAGGTGATTTTGAGGCCTGAAATGACTAAAATAAGTTTTGTATTGCCTTTATGAATGGACTAACTTGACATGTCTGTCTAACAATTAGATCCCTGGGTCCCTGGTTCATTTGTAGAACATTCCTATCAATTTTAGGTCAGGATGTCTGCTCTCAAGTACTCATCCAGAACACATGGACAGATAGGCAGGTGAAGCACAAGCCAAAAAGTGATAAAGGTTTCAAGCACCGTGTTGAAACACCCCTTTCCATTGGTTTCCCTGTTAGTGTGTATGCTCGAGTCAGGGACAATACTCTAGTGTCTAGCTTCTCTTCATTGTTCCTAGACACTGGCTACGAGAAAATCCTAAATATCCAGAAAAGAGTAGAAGATGGGGTATTGAGATGTATGCAAAACACACCAGGTCTGACTTTGTGCTTGCCAGACTTCCTCAAAAATTATGTCAGTCTATCCTTTGCACTAGAGTCTAGACAATATTGATATGCTGGGGGACACACTCTATGGACAAAATACATTCCATGGTGTTATCATGGTCCTTAACCAGCCAGATGATGAAACTGCTCAACCAATACAGCCACTTTTTACCATCCCAAGCAAAGCTCCAAGCAAACAACCGAAAGTAGAATTCATGTACCTCAAGGAACCCACAATAATGCTCAGACCCATCACATTCTCAAAGTACACACATGGTTCAAGGTCTCATCTACTACACAAATACAAGAGGTACACTCACACCTGGATGCAAGCAAGCTACCTAGGTAATGCTAGGCAAAATACCTACTGATGCCACTGATGAGGGAGATAAATCTTTGGCTACATCTGATCCGCCTATAGTGATATCCGAGTCTTTCCCCAATGCTGAATCTACATAGATGGGAGAAAGGACACCTTCCTCAGATTTAGAACTACCAAGCGAGTTGTTCCCCTCACGCATAGGACCACAAGTTGATCTTTCCACCGAATCTGAGCCTATGTCTGCAACAGAAAGAGAAGACCGACAGACATCAGTGAAAACATCATGAAGCTGCAGAGAAGAAAAGGGAAAGGGGCAAGGGAACTCACAAAGCAAAGATGTGTGATGCCAACCTGGGCTGCAACAAAATCCCTGCTACTCTCACATCAAGGTGGAGAATTGCATCCTAAGATCAACTCAGAGGTAGTTGCATCACTCTTCAAGACCCTACCTACTGACTTGGCAACATTGTACACTGCACTCAAACTTACTCAAAATATCTCCGCCATTGTTGTTAGTCCAGAGCGGCGAACTCTTATTACACTAGACCTTGATCTCTTCAATAGAGCACTGCAAATCCAGGTATCAACAAAAAACAAAAACTGGATCCTCAATCTTGGCGGCCTTCATATATGTTTTGCAGCCGTTCATGCCCTTGGAAAACAAGTGGAGGGAAGTGGTATGGATACTGTTGCAGTGGAGTCAGGTGTCTTTTCCGCTGCAGCTCTCCGACGCATCTATAGTGGTAAAGCATTTAAAAGAGGAATTGAGTATCACATTATGATGTCTACAGATGATGAACTTTGATGTGATTCTCGGTGAGCTGCCCACAGGACCAGTTAGCATGCAGTGTGTTGAGTTGAAAAAAGTTCTTCATGACTGAAACCCAGATATGGTTATGGTCCTTACTCAACTATGCACGGCTGATGCCTCTTCATCTAGCCCAGATTAACGAGCTCTAGAAAGAAGACCCTCTAACGTGGGATTACCTCAAGGCTGGCAACTTTGCAGTTAACAAGTCAGAGATCCCATTCACTGGCCTTTTTAATGATCAAAATCTCAAGCAGAAAATCAAAGATCTCAAGGGTCTCGTGGTTTTATTTGTTTAACGCAAGATGAGACAGCCCTTGATCGACTGGTCACTGCGACTCCATATCTGACTCGTATTGTCAAGAATTCCTGGGAAGTTTAATGGCTACATCCAGTACATTCCATACAAGAAGTCTGAAAGAGAAGACGAGGGCTAAGAGGGCCACATCATGCAATGCTGTGGGGATTGTTTATCAGGTTCACGATAAAATGTCAATCAGCACAATCTCAGTCAAGGAGTTACTCTCATCAAATGAAACAAAGCAAGGACTCATACAGCATCTAGCCTAGGCCCTGTTGGAATGTTTCCATGGAAAGCAGCAGAAGCTTGTTGTGGTCTACAATAACATTGCCAAGGTCAACATCCCACACACCATACCAGACGAGGTTCGAGAACATAACCATGAGGAGGCAGACACTCTCATGCCACTACATGTAATCTATTCTGTCAAGGACTGCACATGGCACAAGGTGTGTATGGTCACCTGATACTGATGTGGTCATCCTGCTTATAAACGTTGCTGCCAATGAACATTTAGGGGTTGGGGCTCAGCTCAAGTTCATTACTGGAAGAGGGGCAATCACTGCCCAATTGATATTATGGAGCGTGTGTGTCTGCTTGGGACATGCAAATCACTAGGGCTTTTAGGACTTCGGGAGCAGACTGGGGTGGAAAATTTGTAGGCATATCGAAGAGAACTTGGGTGAACTCCTACCTCGCTCTTCATGATGACGATCCAATCGTCGACTCATTCTTTCGTCTTGGAAAAGGTCATCTGTCATCCACTTATCTTGTTGATGGAGATCTTCCTGCAGAAATCAGAAGTCTGGAGAAGACTGTGTTGTCCCCAACCCGGGCTACCCTTCTCCCTCATTTGATGCAAACTGATTACATTTGCACTTGTGACAAAAGTTACACGACTGTTGCACCTGCTCTACCTCGTATCAAGGATAATGGGTGGTCTATTGAAGAAGGTGTGTACCTTCCAGTGAGGTGCTTGTCTTGTCCAGCTCCTAATGCATTCATTTAACTCATCAAGTGTGGTTGTAAGGGGGCATGTAAAGGGAACTGCTCATGTGCAATGAATGGTCTTGTGAGCACACTGTTGTGTGCACACAAGACCATTCACACAAGAGGATGTAGCCATGGCTGTGACTACCATTAGAACCATGAAGAAGAACGTGATTGAATTAGCTATTATTTTCCAATCTGACAAGTGTATGGTTTCATTTCTATGATATTCTACAATTATAGTACGG
Source organism: Paralithodes platypus (assembly GCA_032716605.1). Lineage (NCBI taxonomy): Eukaryota > Metazoa > Arthropoda > Malacostraca > Decapoda > Lithodidae > Paralithodes > Paralithodes platypus. The sequence goes on from CM064526.1 coordinate 14,201,121, forward strand.
TACCATTGGTTGTTCTAGTTTAACATGATTCATATAATCCCTGTTGTCAAGGAAATAATATTTATTTTCATTTTTTGTCATTTGTTTGTCTCTATATTAAAGCTTGAAAATGTTGCTGTTAGTTTTTTAGATTCTTTATCAAGATGCAAAGTCCCTATTACAAAACTAAGTCATTTTAGGGTACAAATTGACCTTGACCTTGATCGAATCACATGACCTTGACTTCGAACTGCTTTGAAAATGTTGCCAATCAACTCAGCATCATCGAAATCTATAAAGGACACCAAGATTATCATTATCGAGGCTTAGGGGAGTCGAAAAAATTGAACCCTATGATTTTCTCTCCATTCGACACCTAAAAATACCAAAACCACCCTCAACTCAATTTAGGCAGACCAATCTCGAAAAGTTACATATCCGACCACACTATTAGCAATCTAACAACAAATCTTATATACTCTAGTCATCTTAACCATGCGAGGAATATCCTCATCCCCTATTAGACGATTTCCTGATGCAAGATTGCAGAATACGTGACTACTGCATTCTCTCCTTCATATTTAAAGTTTGCTTTCATAACTGACCGTTTATTTCATTATCGATTCCAAGTCACAGCTCAGTAATCAAGATACGAGACATAATAATTTCTCCCCCAGTGAAGATGAACAGCGTATCATCAGTCTTCATTTGTCCATTGCAGAACCGGCCAATTACCGAGGGATCAATATCATCATATGTACGTACAGTACAACCAAAAGCAGTAAAGGCGACTTTTATGTAGCCTTCAGTGATAAAGCCTGCAGAGTGTATTGACATTGTGGTGTACATTATTTTCTGTGGCTCAGCATATATTCATATCATGCTGTGCTTGTCCTGTCCGTCCTACTATGTAAAGAGACTATCAAAAAGATACATCTCATGCATGTTGGGCCTCATCCTCCGGCTCCCTTTCTCATCCCTAAATACTTCCTCTGTCCCTCTCCTTGCTGCAAGGCATTTAAATTATCAAAATTATTGCTTATTTCAACTTTCCGATATTCATGTCAAATGGTGCGCACTCATCTGAATCAGTATCAAACGCAAACGAGACAATATCGTGCATTATTATAGCCCAGATCATACAGTAACGATAGGTAGAGTGGAAAGCGTGACGTCACACGGTCATTTCTGCGCACGTTCTAGGGGTAGCACCACTGTCGTGAGGCATAATATTATAACCAAAAGACCTTAGTGATTTCTCCTTATTAAATACTCCTTGATATCTGCGCACCTTTCTTGTCTGCAGTGTTACCATAGTTAGCGAAACTTCCACATAATGAGGGGGCGTTAGGTTAAAGAGGGAACGTTTTAAACTCATAAACTGCGAAGCTATGTTAGTTCAAACCCTCCCGCCAAGCGAAGGTATTTGGTTCTATTCTGACGAAAATCTTCATATGTATCATTTATAAAATTATTACTTATCCATATGCGCCTATTTTGCTTTTAATATGAACATATGAACATTTAAGAGCAATAAAAGAAGTGGGAATCAAATTTGGGAGGTGAAAAAGACGTATTATTGCCGCAAGGTCGTATCATGAGGCGAGAGCTGGGGGGACGTATATCTTCCCTCTCCAAGCTCTCAAGCGACACTGGTGAGTCTGAGTATTAAGTCTCTGAGTTGTAAGGATCTGTAGCTGCCTCACCTGTGTTAAAGAGACCGAGAGGGGGAAATTTGCTCCGAAAATTACACAATATAAGGGGGAATAAGAGGAAAAATAGCTGATAATTGAGGAGGGGGGAAAAAGAGGGGAAGGGGGGGTGGGGGACACATATGTAGGAGTGGTAGCAAGTAATGGAGGGGAATGATCTCACCTAATCACAAATTGCTTTGTTTTGAGTGCCACTGGGGTGTTTTCTAAGGGTTTTCTTTATGCTCTGGATCTATTGAGGATGGTCACAGTGCACCAGAAAAACCTCTGTTGAGGAGGGTCACCGATTTTGGGCTAAGAGTGAATTAATAAGGGTAAAAACACTTGTAAATTATTTAGTAAATAGATATATAAAAGCAAGAGAGAAAACAAGTAAGTATACACATACAACATATAAAATACTTATATATGATGCAAATATAACTCCCAAGCAACACAGCAAGAATAAAAATGTCATTTTGAATTAATATTATTAGTTACATGTTATGTAGATGTTAAATTGTAAAGTTGTATTAAAACTGGACATTTTGAAGACATATGTAATTAGGGTAGCCTATACTTATGTCATCTAGGGATATTGTATCCCAGCCTGTTTGACGTTGGCAACTCCCGAATCTCACAACAACAATGGCTGGGGTAGAGGAGGCTTGCCTGTGAACCTCCTCATAATGACGACAATTTCCCGATGATCTGGCATTTACAGTACCCTTTAGTTATGTCGAGTCTCTACTGAACTCTGTCATGTTTACTGAGTCTGTGGATAGCATTGGTTTGAATATTTATAGCGTTATTAGTACAAGGTAGGGATTACTACAAATTAATATGTACCCTCCCATTTTCTTTTGCGATCGTACTGCCATCTCTCGTGTGCGCGGATCACTATTTTCAGAACTGTGACGTCACTCTTTCCACTCTATCTATCTTTACTTATGGCCCAGATGCTTCTAAACTTGGCTTTAAAGGTTCAAAGACTGACATGACATTACATGAACATAGGATAGATAAAACAAGTAATACATTATATAATTTATTTCCTCGAAGCAAAGGAATACTAATAATAATAATAATTAAAGTTGCAAGCAACGTTGTCCGGGGTTCGAGCAGTTATGCAAGCAGGGTATTGTGTTGGATACAAAAGCTGAGTCACAGATATCAAAAGATCATTTAATTTATCGGGCATGGAGAAACTACAGAAGGAACAGATTGTGTAAACAAACAAGAGCGAGAGAGGGAGAGATTCGCTGTATAAGGGATCTGCCTCTATTCGTTTAGTAACAGAGTTGTAGATATGTGGAATAGGCTACCGAGTGCTATAATGGGATCAAGAAAAATAGAGCTTCAACTTGAATTTAGATAGAACGAAATGGGTTGGGTGTGAAAGGGATCTGCCATATATAGGTCAATCGGCTCTCTGCAGACTTCCGTTTTCTTAATTTTGCTATGTTCTTATTTGTGAGGGAGAGAGAGAGAATGGCAAGAGAAAATAGGATGTCGTAAACGTAAGGAAGATAGCAATAAATATGAGAGAGAGAGAGAGAGCGTGGGAAGGGTTGGGTTGGGTGTGAAAGGGATCTGACATGTGTGGGCCAATCGGCTCTCTGCATACTCCGGTTTTCTTATGTTCTCATTTGTGAGAGAGAGAAAGAGACTAGGATGTCATAAATGTAAGGAAGACAGAGATAAATGAGAGAGAGTTTTTATGAGATCGGTTGGGTGTGAAAAGGATCTGTCTTGTGTGGGCCAATTGGCTCTCTACAGACACCCATTTTCTTATGTTCCTATTTCTTTGTTTTGGTTGCAGGTATATGATAACATGGGTGTATAGTAAGTAGTGAAAATAACAGGTAACGTTCATGAGATGGGTTGGGTGTGAAAGGGATCTGCCTTATGTGGGCCACTTGACTCTCTGCAGACTCCCATTTTCATCTTGGTTGCATGTGTAAGGGATCTGCCTCATTTGTACCGGTGTGCAAACAAACAAGAGCGAGAGAGAAAGGGAATGGCTGTGTAAGGGATCTGCCTCTATTCGCTTGGTAAAAGAGTTGTAGATATGTGAAATAGGCTACCAAGTGCTATAGTGGGAACAATTACAATTGAGCTTCAGCATAAAATTTGATAGGACGAGATGGGTTGGGTGTGAAAGGGATCTGCCGTGTGTGGGCCAATCGCTTCTCTGCAGACTCCCATTTTCATCTTGGTAGCATGTGTAAGGGATCTGCCTCATTTGTACCAGTGTGTACCAGAGAGAGATTGGCTGTGTAAGGGATCTGCCTCTCTCGTAACAGAGTCGTAGATATGTGAAATAGGCTACCTAGTGCTATAGTGGGATCAAGAACAATAGAGAATTTCAAGTTAAAATCAGATAGTCATATGGACGAAATGGGTTGGATGTGAAAGGGATATGCATCTTGTGGGCCACTTGTCTCTCTGCAGATTCCCATGTTCATCTTAGTTTCATGTGTAAGGGATCTGCCTCATTTGTACCGGTGTGCAACAGAGCTTCAACATTAAATATGATAGGACGTGATGGGTTGGGGGTGAAAGGGATCTGCCGTGTGTGGGCCAATCGTCTCTCTGCAGACTCCAGGTTTCTTATGTTCTTATGTTTTCGTTTGTGTGTGCGAGAGAGAAGATGGCGATAGATAATAGGATGTCGTAAATATAAGGAAGACAGAGAGAGAGAGAGCGAGAGCGAGCGAGATGGGTTGCGTGTGAAAGGGATCTGCTGTGTGTGGGCCAATCGGCTCTCTGCAGACTCCTGTTTACTTATGTTCTCATTTTTGTGTGTGAGAGAGAGAGAAAGAGAAAGAGAGAGAAAGAGAGGAAGAGTTTATAAGATGGGTTGGGTGTGAAAGGGATCTGTTTTGTATGGGCCAATTGGCTCTCTGCTGACTCACATTTTCTTACGTTCCTATTTCTTACAATTATATCTTGGTTGTAGGTATATGATAACATTGGTAATAGTAAGTAGTGTAAGTAACATGTGTGTGAGATGGGTTGGGTGTGAAAGGGATCTGCCTTGTGTGGCCCACTGGCTCTCTACAGGCTCCCATTTTCATCTTGGTTGCATTTGTAAGGGATCTGCCTCATTTGTATACCGGTGTGTAAGTGAGAGAGAGAGAGATTGGCTGTGTATGGGATCTGCCTCTCGTAAGAGATGGGTTGGGTGTGGAAGGGATTTGCCGTTTGTGGGCCAATCGGCTCTCTGCAGACTCCTGTTTACTTATGTTCTCATTTGTGTGAGAGAGAGAGAGAGAGAGAGGCTCCCTATTTCCTATGTTCTCATGCACTAGTATGTCGTAATCGTAAGGAAGACAGCGGTAAATAAGAGAGAGAGAGAGAGATAACTGATACGTACCCTATAGCGACACTCAAACAAGCACACACATAGCTACACAAGACCATCACACACACAGCCACACTAAAACAAGCACACACATAGCTACACAAGACCATCATACACACAGCCACACTAAAACAAGCACACACACGCCTATCTAGCGACAATTACTTACACTCTCTCTCTCTCTCTCTCGAACTGTCCTGTTTACATAACATACACACTCCCCCTTCCCCCTTCCATCACTTCGTATCTACGATATTATTTCCGTCTTTTTTACTGTGTATGGATTAAGTTATTGGTGTTCACTCTTGACATAGGTCTCCTGCTACTTCTGCATGCATACATAATAGCATGAAAGTGATCAATACGCGCATATGAAGCTACGTATCTCGTATATCGGGGTCCCTTCCCTCCCACTATCTTGGGTGGGTGAAGTTTGACGTCTATGGGAAGTTGTCGGCCATCTCTTCTTATTACACACCATTTCAGTTCCCTCCACTCAATATTTTGCCCGTTAGGGCGAGTTATAAAGAGCGCAAATATGCGTATTATGCCCAGAGAGAGAGAGAGTGAGAGCATTGGAGATAGAGAGGGGAGGGGAGGGGAATGGAGAGAGAGAGGAGGGAAGGATATATAGAGTGACATGATGTAGGCAACAAAAAGGAATGCTCTCTCTCTCTCTCTATTTTTAGCAGAGATATTAACACCTACCATTTGTGCAAAACATTTATTTCAGCTATCCGAAGGCAAATAAGTACTTCCGATGAATATCTAGCCTTGCATTTATATCATGAATCTTGTTAGATGTTATTAATTAATAGAGACATGTCTAAGGGTTACATTTATACACAGGATAATATATGTAAATACGAATCTCAGCCCATACTTTGACAAATGGCAACTCCATAGTGACGACTGAGAAAAGGTGGAGCGAAACGAAATGTCTCTCTCTCTCTCTCTCTCTTGTAGCTGTAATGCTGGCAGTGTTGCCAGTTTTACTGCTAGATCTAGAGATATTTACTTCAATCGAGCAGCCATTTTTGTATATCTAGACATTTACTAGGGATAATTGGAAAACTTATGACATTCTAGTCATTAAATTGTAAAACTTGAAAAAAAAAAAAAAAAAAATCTTTAGAGATTGTGGCATTATCCTATCATTGTTAGACTATGTAGGTAACATGCTAGCAACTTTTGAGAACGGATCTAGCGGTATTTTGTGGTAACACATGACCTAAGGTTGAGGGAGGAGGGTTAAAATACGAGTCACGGCAATTGTCAAAACTTAAAGGTCTAGAACTTTGTTATTAAACTAAGCATTTGACAAAGGGAGGAATTGTTAAAAACCTTAGCCAATACTCTGCTATTCACCAAAAATAAATTTGAATTATCATTATTATTTGGTAGGGTAGGTAGGCTAGGTATAGGTAGGTTGGTTAAATAATTGCTGGAATTCGTAGGGACTCTTAACTATTTTGAGAGTTAAATTATTTTTTTTTATGGATCTGAATGTTTAATATAACTATTTTAAACAAAACTAGGGGATGTGGGGAAACCTATAGACTGAAGACTGAAAAAGTTGTGTGGGTAGCAAATCCGGCTTTAAAGTAATTTATGAATAGACAGTTTTCAATGCTGCGGCCAAACTATTCCACCAATTTCTATTCTTTTGGTAACAAAACTTTCGGAATTGCGAGCCTCACCCAACTACGCAAACATGGCTTTGATCATCCGCATAGTTTTCAAGATGTGGAATTTAAGTGTTTTCAAGGTTTTTTCAAGATTGCCGAAAAAAAAACCCACGTGCAAAGCAAAACCTTTTCCATAACATTTGCGGAGCATTAGTCCATATGCCAAAGCCCAATCATTTCCTATAAGTGGGAGAGACGGTATTTAGGTTTCAAATTTTTCGGGAAATGGGCTTCCACAGACCTGTTTGGCCGCCATTTGGGATGTTTAGCATATCAAAAGTTGCCCAATACAAAAACGCACCTTGTGGGAAAGTTTGATCCCGAACCAAAAAGCGGTTCTGGAGTGCGTAAAAACCGGCGTGGTAAAATAATTTGGAAGAATAAGAAGATTTAATGATTACAATAGGGGTTCCCCGAAGGGCTCGAACCCCTAATAATAATAATATTTTTTAAAGCTAGTGCATGTTAAGCCAGCTAAGGATAGGCCAATAAGGCTGATTAGGCGTATTTCCATTGGGGTCCTGTATTATTAACCCATCCCCTTGCTCATGAGGGACGGTAACGACTCAGTGCTTGTGAAAAACCTTTAATGCGCCAAGTGTGGGCGCGATCCTGGGACCTTCTGGGTGGAAGTACATGACGCTAGTCACTACACCAGCGAACCGCTGGAAGGGGACAGAGGAAATAATAGGGGGTGAGAAAGGGGCCTAGAGGAGGAAATGAAGGCGTCGGGGCTTGACCCAAAATGCGTTAGTTGTACCTTTTTGGAGTCTCTTTGCAGAGGAGGACAGACAAAACAGATAATGACATAAATATAGGAGAGGTGAGGCAAGCAATCAAAGTTACCCTGGAACACTGCTGATCCACAGAGACCTGAATGTTACCCTTCCAACTAGTACCATACAGTCCACCCTAGAGTAGACTTCACAATAGCCCACGCGTACCGGGGCCGGATACTCAAAACTATTTAGGACATCCTATCTCATCCTATCTCACTTAGGGCGCCCTAACTGCTCCGGTACGTTTATGCCGCTATACTCAAAACAGTTAAGACGACATACTCAAAAGCTGTGGGCAGCCATTTTGTGTAAAGTTAGGATGTCCTGACTTAGGGTAGGTCGGGGGCTACTCTAACTCGACTTAGGACACCCAAAAGCATAAAAAAGTTGATAGTAGGAGCCGTTATTTAGGGGGTACCTCCAAACATTGGCCGAGCCTCGGCGTGGGTTAAATATGGCCGGCCTCAAAGCGACTCTAGCATATTGTAATCGTCATTTAAGGTAGCTAAGGAAATAACTGGTGTAATTAATGGTTACAGCGTGACATTCTGTAATAAAACTAGTGGTCTTATACCGTTTTGGTCGTTTTTTAAGGCTTGAGAGAATGTATCTAAACATAGCCAAATAAAAGGATACTCTCCAAGCCTATGATTCTGTGATTTTACTTGATTAACCCATTCAATAATGGAATTACTTGTGTAATATGTACTCAATATACTGGATTTGGGGGCTCATGACCTTTATGAAGTAGCATAGGCTATTGGTAACCTCACACACTAGGGTTTTGGGATTTGGCCTTTTGGGTGGTGGATATTGAGTTTAGCCTAGGCTAGATCAAACTAGGCCTAGGGCTCTATATATATTTCTATTTTACAATCTTTATTTACCGTTCTTTTTACGTTTCTAATAATGAGTTAGCTGTTTCATTATGAAATTGCATGCATATTTATCAATTTTCCAAGAATATTAATACACAACCCTACTAGTGGGGAGGACTATAGCCTAGCTATGAAGATCGGGAAATGTGGTATTAAAAAAAGCACATATAGGCCTAAATAAGATACAGGGTGATTCAGTAACCCTTTTCATATATTTAATGGCAAATTCGGGAGACAAAAATAAGACTAATTTACTCTATGACACTTAGGGTGAGTCTTTGATATGATGGGAGATATTATACCTTTAAAGTTATCAATAGATGGAAAAGAAAAAAATCTAAGGAGTGATAATGAAAATGTCATTGCTAACTGGCAGGGTAGCGTAACCAGTCCGGTCCGGACGGTGTTCCTCCTGTTGTTCTCAAAAACTGTGCTTCCGTGCTGACTCCCTGCCTAGGCAAACTCTTTCGTCTCTGTCTATCCTCTAACGTCTTCCCTTCATGCTGGAAGTTTTCTCACATTCAACCTGTCCCAAAGAAGGGTGACCGCTCTCAATCCTCCAACTATCGTCCAATTGCTCTCATTTCTTGTCTTTCTAAAGTTTTTGAAACTATTCTTGCTTCCAAATTTCTTAAGCATTTCTCTTCTCATAATCTGCTCTCAGATCGCCAGTATGGCTTCCTTAAGGGTCGCTCTACTGGTGATCTTCTTTCATATCTTACTAACTCTTGGTCATCCTCCTTTCGGGACTTCGGTGAGACATTTTCTATTGCACTAGACATATCGAAAGCATTCGATAGAGTCTGGCATAAATCTTTAATTTCTAAACTACCCTCCTTCGGTTTCTATCCCTCCATCCGTGCCTTTGTCTCTAATTTCCTTTCCGGCCATTCCATAGCCGCGGTTGTGGACGGCCATTGTTCACTTCCTCACCTTATAAACTCCGGTGTTCCTCAGGGCTCTGTCCTATCTCCTATTCTCTTTCTATTTTTTATAAATGATCTCCTTAACTGTACCTTAATTCCCATCCATTCATACGCAGACGACTCAACCTTACACTACTCCATTACTTTTTCAGAACGCCCCAGCCAGCAATCCCTCAACGACAAACTTAATGAAGCCATACAACTCTTAAATTCTGATCTAAATACTATTTCCAATTGGGGCAGAGAAAACCTTGTTAACTTTAATGCTTCCAAAACCCAATTTCTCCATCTATCTACCCGTCAGGATCTCCCAGCGGACTATCCCTTATTCTTCAACAATACAAAAATCAACCCTTCATCTTCTCTCAATATTCTTGGTGTCTCTTTTTCTTCTGCTCTCATTTGGAAGGACAATATTACCAGTCTTGCTAAGGCAGCCTCCCAGAAGCTGGGTGTGCTCAACCACCTTAGGGGGTTCTTTTCCCCTGCACAGCTTCTTGCTCTGTACAGGGGCATAGTGCGCCCTTGTATTGAGTATTGTTCACATGTGTGGGGAAGTTCCTCTCACACCGCTCTCCTAGACAAGGTTGAAAGGAAGGCCTTTCGTATCATTAACTCCCGTCCACTCACCAACTCTCTGCAATCTCTCTCTCTCCGCCGCAATGTTGCATCTCTCTCGCTATTCTATCGCTACTATAATAATCAGTGTTCCTCAGAGCTATCCCAGTGCATACCACCTCCTTTACGTAGGGCACGTGGTACCCGTCTTGCAACTCAATCCCACCCCTACTCTGTGCAACTCTCCAACCCAAGAGTGAAACGTTACTCTCAAACTTTCTTCTACTCAACAGCTGAGCTCTGGAACTCTCTCCCTGAATCAATTGTTCCCACTTCCTATGACTTAAATTGCTTCAAACTCTGTGTGTCCAGGCATTTTGGCTCGAACGTCCCTTGATTTTGGCCCTCTGACTCTTTCAACTATGGGGGAGGCACTCGCTATAGGCAGTTATGCCTTTTGCCTCCTTCAATAACATAGAAAAAAAAACAAAAAAAAACAAAAAAAAAACAAGACTATTACTACTACTACTACAGCTACAATGAATAGAGTATTAATTATGATGATGGTGATAAAATGCTAATGTTCTTTTGAGCATTGAGATAACTGCTACCATATGCAACCATTTACATACCACGTGTAAGCAAAGAAACAATCTTTAGATTCATGTACAGATTGATTCAAGATTCATTAAGACGAGCGGAGTATCAAAGCTCAAAGTCGGCAGGAAGATCCCTCCTCCTCCACTTACCCCTCTTCCACCACTTACTCCTCCTCCTCTTCCTCTTACTTATCCTCTGCCGCCTGCTTCTCCCCTTGCTACTACTACTACTAATACAGTACAATGATTATTAATAATAATGATGATGATAATACAAATACAGTAGTAATGTACCTTTGTAAATTGCGAAACGAACTGCATCCAGCTACCGTATGCAGCCATTTTGATACCAAGTCTTGGTTATGCTACCCTGCCAGTTAGCAACGACATTTTCATTCTCACTCCTTAGATTTTTTTCTTTTCTATTATCGATAACTTTAAAGGTGTAATATCTCCATCATATCAAAGACTCACCCTAAGGGTCATAGAGTAAATTAGTCTTATTTTTGTCTCCCGAATTTGCCATTAAATTTGTGAAAAGGGTTACTGAATCACCCTGTATATGGTGTCTAGGCCTAGAGAGACTTTATACATTATACTTTGATTTATGGAAAGATTAGTTAGTGAGGGGCTTTGCCCCCCTCACCCCCCATGACGTAATGTCATCTTATATATTACCAGCGAATACTGGAGACTTCGCCCCGAAACGAGTTCGCCCCGCTTTGAGAAGTCGCCCCGCCGCGAGTTCGCTCTGTTAATGTCCCCCCTCCCCCCTAAAGGGGTAATGATAATTCCTCCTCTATTCATCTCTCTAACCTAACCAAACCTAACCTAACCTAACCCTAACCTAACCTAACCTTACCCTAACCTAACCTAACCCTAACCTAACCTAACCTAACAAATGAGTACAAACGAGTAATGTCCTCAATTCCTTCTTTTCATCAGTTTTTACTACAAAAGACCTCAAGGGTTGGGGGAGGGATGGAAATAAGTGGTACGCTCCAGGGGTGGTGGTGGTGGGTGGGGGAGGGTATAAACAGGGCGAACTCGTTGTCCAAGAGCGGGGCGATTTGGTTTCAGGGCGAATTCTCCTGTAACCTTACCAGCAGGGGCAAATAACAGCAGTCAAATTAGACGCGAATGTAATTGCGAGTGTGCGACTATGTAAACAAAGCTAGCGGTACACCCTATAATACAGTTTTTACCCAAAAAACTAACCTAGGCTAACTTACTTTAACCTACCCTAGGTAAGGATGGAAGAATTCGGGCATATCGCCTGCCTTGTTTAGACTACTCGCATGCTCGAGATCGCATCTCCGTCTATTTTGACTGCCGTGGAATACAATAATAGGTTAAAAGCGGCTTTGCCCCCCTCACTCCCCATGACTTATTATCATCATAACATTGCCAGCAGGGGCCAAAATACTCCTTCCCCTACCCTATCCTAGTGACAAACTTTAAATAGGACTTCTGAGAAAATAGCCTATCCTAACTTAATCTGAACTATGCCTAGCCTAATACACTGCAAACTACTGTACATAAATTTAGTTCATGGGAAAATATAACCTAGCAGGATCTAATAGCCTAAAGACCTACTATAAACAATGTAGCCTAAATGGTCCTTATGGAGAACAAAAAATCATGAGAATTCTACCTAGGCTAGTCTAAACACAAGCCTACAACATTAACTTCCTCAATCAGCAGCCAGCCCTTGTTACCTCAGAGGGTAAGGAAAATCAGCAAGAGAAACAACAAAGGAAAAATAGGTGACAGGGGAAGAACATACAGTAACAGTTTGCCTGCAAAAAACAAGCACACAAGCAATCCTAGGAATGGATCAGCAAGCCTTCACTTAGTTTCACTTCCTCAACATCTCTCAAAAACTTTATTAGGGGTTAAATATAGGAAATTGCAAGATTTATTATATATATATATATATATATATATATATATATATATACATAGGCAAACAATAAGGTAATACAGGTCTCTCTGCCACAGTGGCGTTTGTTTATTTTGATTAGCAGCGATTAATGTCCCGTGATTGGTTGATCCACCCAAACAATGAGACATAAGGAGCCCCGTGATTGGCTGAACAACATAAGGCGCCCTAGAAGATTTAGGACAATTTAGGAGTTCCTAACCATTTAGGAACAGGATAGGACATCCTAAATTGTATTTGTGTATACAACTTAAGATACGAGATAAGATGGCCTAACCTGTTCATATCTTAGGGCGCCCTAAGTCAGTTAGGAAGTCCTAAGTGCCCCAAGTTAGGACAGTTTTGAGTATCCGGCCCCAGGTTCCTATAAATACTATTAAGTGAAACAGAGACACAGGGTGTAAGGAGACTTGCCCAAATATCTCCTCCTGAGGGAGAATCGAACCCCGATCCTCTTGGCTGTGAAGCACACAACCAATACCGGTATGCCACAGGACACCAAAGATTCAAATTTATGTAGCTTTATAATTCTATACTCACAACTGCACTTCATCAGTGGCTTATTCTGTCTTGTTAAGGGTGTCGGTGAGGAGTGGTAGTGGATGTGGTTGTATGTGTAGTCTGTAACCAGAATGATCAGACATGCTAGCATGCTGATAGGGGTCTAGCATTAGTGCGACTTTTACCAACAATTGCCCTAAATACTCGAACCCTAGCACCAATGCTTTTGTTAAAGGCAACATGCAAGAATAGAGCATGGGATTTTTAACACATAAAACAATCACTCTTTCCATTAGGCGTCTGGGCCTCTAAACAAAGTATATATTGTGTTGCTTAAAGAGCATAGCTGACGATACCAGCTATCTTCATTATCATTAATGTTAGTGTACAATATACTTCCTATGTGCAATAATAGCAGGCCTAGTACTTTATAAATATAAATTGTTATGACGGGTTGTAATATTTACAACTCGTGATATAGTCTCCTCAAAAATCCAATTATGGACTTATAGACTGACAGGGTCACACCGAACACGTTCTTAATAGCACAGAATAGGTATTCAATTAGGATAATACAGAACTCAATAACAACACACATAGAATGTATAAATGGTATTTTAATTAAGATAACATCTAGCTTGAGGAGTCATAGATCGTTCAGTTCAACATAATCATTTCATTCTCCAACTCGCGATAATAGATTCGTAGTCGGGGATGGTTTCTTGCCTGAATCAATAACAATAATAATATGCAAATAACAGGGTGCATATATGTTGAGATTCTTAACAAGATGTAAATAACAGGGTGCATATATGTTGAGATTCTTAACAAGATCAAATCATGAACAAATGTGGTTATAGGTATCAGTTAATAAAAATAGCAACAAAAGTAGAACATAAACATCAGAAATAACAACCCTTAATAATAACAATCGATGTGAGTCGAGTGTCTTACGTGAATAAGAAACAAAATAAATAAAACAAAATACAGTCTCAGTATAGGGGACACGGGGTGAATTGAGAACAAAAATAAACACACAGGTAGGCTGGGTGAGTCACACGGAAAAGGGGCGCACTACCAGGTAGCCGCGTATTCTTAAGTGACCTTTCTACTTAGCTGGGGAGGTCAGGTCATGAACTGGACTGTGGTGGTGGAAATTAAATTCAAAGTTAGTGCAACTAGAGATGTAGTTTTAATAATATTTCTCTAAGATTGGTGTTAGAGTATTAATTAATTAATGCACAAAAGATTAAGTTCGTAGTCTAAATTGTGTAATTTATAATGAGAATCTTATATTCACGTCAACGATCGTATGTAAGAATAACGAAACGAGCCGAGGAATTCAGATGTAAAGTTTGCGTATAATTATGAATGAACTATAGAATAAATCTATTTAATTACACTGGAGAACAAATTATAATTAACTAAACTAATTTAGTCAACGAATGCTCTGGAAACGCTTATAATTATTAGCGTGCAAGGAGAATTAACAGAATATTAATTAACAAAAGAACTTGGGCGCATACGACGAAGTTATGCTAAAGAAATACTTATTTCAGTATTCTTAAGAGGTCTGAATGAGTTAACAGAGTCTTGTAATGAACATACACTAGAACAATAGGTGTATGGTAAGTGATGTGGAATTAAGTAACAGAATCTATGTAATGCTGGAATTCCTGAGCATGAAGAATCAGAATTACTTACATCAGTAATCAAATGAACGTTAATACAAATTCACAAAATAATTACAAAGGTGATTATGTAATCGACTGTAATCAGGGAAGCTTGGGAGAAAATGAGTTTTCACGGGGAAAGTTATAGGGATAAACTAAGTATGTTAAGGTAAATTTGTTATGAAAATGGGCGTAGGTTGTTGTAGGTTGTAGGGCGTAAAGTTATTTAGGAATGGAAATCAAATCACGAAATACACTTTGACCTCAACTCCCAAAATACATAGCAGAATACATATATTAGGAAAATCTGTGAACGTGTGGCAAGGTGAACAACTGAACACAATTATATAACGTATGCGTAGGACGTTCTGTAGAAAATTAATCAAATAACAGGGCTAGGACTTATACACAGTTTTAACACAGATGGTGTGTAAGGTTCAGAAGGATTAACACAGTACGCAATTAAGGATCTTAGGCACAGACCTCAGAGTAAATTAACACAACACGGTTCACATATTTCACCTTACCTTGACAACAATAACACAACGAAAAATGCACAGGAACACTTAGGGAATGTTTGGAGGGCAGGGGAAGAGAGTACAGGTCTGGTCAACGTAGGTCGTGGGTCCGAGGAGCAGCACTTCAGGGGTGTAGGGCGTCACTCGAGCAGCACTTCAGGTGGGTAGGGCATCACTCGAACAGAACTTCAGGGTACTTCAGGTAAGTACACTCTCTGGGCAGGATAGGGGCAGGCTGGTACAAGCTACAACTGTGGATTAGCTACTCTGTTCCTTAGGTAGGTCTAGAATAGTATCGTAGTGTGGTTTGCATACTCCTCTACAATTTCTTAGAGGTAATATTCGGCTTTATCCTCGACTCTCATTTACAGGGGTTCAAGGTCATAGGGAAATGGGGAAATTGGTTGTGATGAAGTTGTGAGGTAAATACTTATCGTAGACATACATAATAGCTGTTTACATTGGTACATATATAATAGGTAGTTTATTCATTACTTAGGTGCTAGTTACTTAGCCTAATAATGGAGAAATCCTATGTGTACGGAATCGTCCATAAGCTAAACCCTTAGACAAACGGTATTATAGCTCGCCTATGAGTTATACTTCGTAGAGGTTTATGATATCTCCCGGTCTATCATCACTTGTTCTCCTGTCTAAATCCATTTGTATCTGTAGACTTCGGACCGTTGATGTTTTATTTGCATAAACATCTCTTCACTGTATTGCATATCCGGGAGCTGAGGAAATTTCTTACAGTACAGTTTCTTACAGTAGATCCTCTGGAAAAAGGCAAACTAGGCCTGTGTATCCAGCTCAGTACCAGTACTTGCACTGCTGCAGTCGTTCACGGTGTTGGCGGCGGCGGTAGCAGACGCAACATTTTTACTATTCTGTATTTTTGTTTTATAATCAAACTTCAAATCTTGTCTTCCCCATGCTTTATCAAGATTACTTTCAAACTCCCTTATTGATTCGGAATCGACTACATACTGGGGCAGTGCATTCCACTCATTTACCACTCTATCACAAAATGAGTTCTTTGCCTTCTCAAGCCTATTTCTTTCTTAGTAAATTTTCTTAGAGTGTCCTCTCGTTCTTGTTCCCTCCCGCATCAAAAAGATACCTTCACACACATCCTCATCATACTTTCCTGACACTATCTTAAAAGTCTCTATCATATCCCCTCTCTTTCTCCTATATGCCAGTGTCGGAAGCCCCAGTGTCCTCAACCTCTGCTCATAGCCCGCATTCTTCAACGTTGGTACCAGCTTGCTAGCTCTCCTCTGCACTTTCTCCACTGCATCTATATCCTTTACCCTATATGGAGCCCACACCTGGTTCACATATTTCAGGTGCGGCCTAACCAGCGCTGTATAGAGATTCCTGAAGATTTCTTCGTCAAGTGACACAAATGTCCTCCTTATCAGCCCTACAATTCTATTGGCTTTGTTTATCTTTTCCGCTAAATGTTCTGAGAAATTTAACTTATTGTCTATCACTACTCCTATATCCTTTTCTGCATTCACTTCCTCCATCGCTTCATACATACTGTATCCTACCTTGTCTATCTTGCTTGTCCCAATCCGCATGTACTTGCATTTTTTTGGATGAAATGGCATTAACCAATGCTCAGACCATCCCTTCATGCCCTCCACATCTCCTTGAAGCAAACCCACATCTTCCTTACTCCTCACTCTTCTATACAGCTTAGTGTCATCCACATACAGTTCACTTCCATTAGTTATAACTTCAGGTAAGTCGTTGATAAATATAACGAACAGCAGTGGTCCCAACACAGATCCCTGAGGTACCCCACTTGTAACTTCCCTCCACCCCGAGCCTATTCCATTCACCAGTACCCTCTGTTTCCGATCTTTCAGGAAGGCTTCTATCCATTTCACACATTTCTCCCCTATATTATAGCTTCTAACTTTCTCTATTAACCTTTTATGTGGGACCTTATCGAAGGCCTTCATAAAATCGCAATATACCACGTCTATTACATCACCATCTTCTAGAATTTGCATCCAATCATCTACCACCTTAATTAGCTGTAGTACCGTCGACCTCCCCGGCAAGAATCCGAACTGTCTCCCACTGAAAAGTTGGTTTGACTTCATATGCTCCATTATTCCTTCTCTAATTACCGTTTCCATTAGTTTACACACAACACTTGTCAAACTGACTGGTCTATAATTCCCTGGGTCATTTCTCTTTCCCTTCTTAAATATAGCTGTTATGTTCGCCTCTCTCCAGTCCATCGGGATTTGTCCTGTATTAAACGATACCTCAAATAACATTTTCAATGGCTCTACTAACATCTCACCTCCTTCCTTTATGATTCTTGGGTGTATCCCATCTGGTCCCGGGGACTTACTTCTGTTCATTTGTTCTATAGCCCTTCTTATTCTAGCATGGGAAAACTCTATTAGTTCTAGTGCCGGTGCCTGTTTGATGGGAATAGTAGGCAATGCATCATCCGACTCCACTGTTATTACCCCCCCAAAGTATTTCCCCAGCACCTCTGCTTTCTCCTTATCAGTCTCCGCTCTACTCCCATCATCCAACCCCCCTACCAGCTCTGGGATCCCTACTCTTCTTGTTAACTTTTCCTAAATGTACTTCCAGAATATTTTTGGATTATCCTTCACATTTCTAGCAATCTCTCTCTCCCTCTCCTTCACCCCCCTCCTTGTCTCCCACCTTATTTTATTGTTTATTTGTTTGCGTTCCAGATCCACTTCTTTAGCTTCTATACTAGACCCCCTGTTCTTTTTTAACAATTTTAGTCTTTCCCACAATCGTTTCTTTCTTCTAATCAATGTCCAAAGCTTTCTTTTCATTGGCTATTCTGGGTTCGTTATTTTCCTCAATTTTGTTTTATCCTTATATTCCCTTACTGGTACACTTTTGGATACAGCATTCTCCAGTTTGACTCTAATTTTCCTCCACATTCCTTCAGCGTCTTCACCGTTCAAGTATTCCCCCCAGTCAATGTCCAAACACCGTCTCAACAGCTCATAATCTGCTCTATCATACATGTATATTTTTCTATTGCTTCTATTATCCCTCTCTGTTTTAATATTGCAACTAAAGCTTATACAGGCATGGTCACTACGACCTATAGGGCTATCCACATTGACATGTTCCACTATATCCTCCTCATTGCTAAAAATCAAATCAAGTACACTCCCCTGCGTCCCATCTCTATATCTTGTCATCTCTGTAATTGTTGCGTTAAAAAACAATCTCTCACTTTCTCTATAAACTTGTTTTCCAGGCTACCCTGTCCCGCTGGAGTAGTACAATTTGCCCAGTTGATCCTTGGCAAATTGAAATCTCCAATCAAAATGTTATATTTGTTCTCTCTATTATATATTTCCTCCATTGCTTTCAATAGGTTATCATCCTCTCCCCTACTATTATTTGGGCTTCTATATATAGAGGCAATTAGAATTGATCCTCTTGCACATTTTACTTCAATACACAAATACTCACAATACTGCTGTCTCATATCCACCTCATTAACCTTGAGCTCTTTTCTTACATAAATAAACAGTCCTCTTCCGACCTCTGCTCTAATAGCATTCCTCTCATATAACTCCAAACCCTCCAAACTATACTCCACCAGTTCCCTTTCAATTCTAGCATTTTTTGGTCTTACTTCCTGTAAGGCTATGACATCTGGTTTTTCCTCTTCATCCTGCAACCTACATATCAGTTCTCTTTTCTTGTCCTGGGTAAACACATCCACATTACTAAACATAATCCTTAATCCATCTACCATTCCTTCAGCAATTACACCATCCCGCTCCTCCTGTCCGTACCCTACTCCCCCTTTAGCACTACTGGGTCTGCCACTTTGTCTCCTGTCTCTCCCTGTGACACCTCCACCCCGTTCTCCTCCTCCGTCACAACTCCTATCACATTATCTTCCCTCCCTGATTTCCCCCTCCCTTCTACTCTTATAAACCACTTATTCAATTTTCCGTTCCTCACTCTCCTGTAAAAATTTATCTTATCCTCCTCACCCAACTTTCCATTATTTTCATCAGCCTTTTCTTGTAATTCCTTATTTTTTTTTCTTTGTTCTATGCTCAAATCCTTCTTTAGTCTTATATGTTTCAGTTTTTCATTTGTATTTAGCCTCCAACTAAAATTTGTCACCGTCTCTGCCACTGCCCTGGTATTAAACTGTACCCTTATCTCTGGTCTCATCTCTCCCCTTTTATATCTACCTATCCTACTGACCTCCTCCACCTGCCCTTCTCATCCATATCCATCCTCATCCACACCTTTCATGACCTCCTTCACTGTCTCCATATCCCTCACTTTTCTCACTCCATTATCATTCATATGAGCCTCTATATGTCCATACAAGACTACACCCCTACCCCTGTCCATGGCCTCCCTCACGACACTCTCCTTGTTCTTCATGACCCCTACAACTGCACTCTCAAAACTTTTTTTGGTCATATTCATTTCTTCCTTTTGCTCTTTCATAATATCCTCCAAATCCTTGAATTTCTGTTTACCTACCACCGTCCATGCAGTTGACTCCTTTACTTCCTTGAATCGTCCTTCGTATTCCTTCAGCTGCTC
Organism: Paralithodes platypus; assembly: GCA_032716605.1. Classification (NCBI taxonomy): domain Eukaryota; kingdom Metazoa; phylum Arthropoda; class Malacostraca; order Decapoda; family Lithodidae; genus Paralithodes; species Paralithodes platypus. The sequence continues at coordinate 14,220,822 of CM064526.1, forward strand.
CTTCAATGCCATATTCTCTGCTCCCAGTTCATCTACCCATTTCAATACCATCTCTAGGCTATCATTAACTGCCGAAATAGGCCTGCATTCACTTCCTTCGCTAGGCCTATTCCCTTCCCCACCTGTCACACCACACATTACACACAGTGCCTTAACTTTCTCACCAATATCCCCCTTCCATTTCTCCGTATCACTCATCCACTTTTCCAAATCCTTCACAACTATAATAACCTCTTCTAACTTATTATCTGTGCCCTTAAACCCACGAAAACGTTGTAACTTTTCTTCCGCCTCCGTCATACCCGAAATTCCCTCCGCCATGTTTGTGTACAAACTCAACAACTCACAACACTACCGCTGTCCCATCACTACACACTCTTATTACACTATATATCACCCCTTCACCATACCAATATATCCTCCAAACACTTCACAAAGACTTCCTCTCCTTGCTAGCCCCGTATGCACTCGATATTCCGTGAATTACTTATCCATTCCTATGAACATATGCCGGAACCTCAAAAACTTGCGTCCGCCTTCCGCCATTGTGTGCCACCACACAATGGCACACACCATATGCTGCGCTGTGGTTGGCTGTGAGGGCTGGGGGGGGCATCACTCGAGCAGGTGGTTAATTGGTTGGGAGAACTTCCCATACCTGTCGCTGATGGCTGTTGTTGTCGAGCACGGGGAAGCAGGGGTCGCTCTTGTATTTGTGCGGGGATTAGAGCACGGGGAAACAGGGGTGGCTTTTGTATTTTTCTTCTCTTCTCCTGTCGCTCTCTTGTCTTCTTAGGGTTTTGGAGTTGCAGACTGGCTATTTTGCAACTGTTTTCTTTATGGCTTGTCTTCAGACCCGTCATTTCACCAAATTCCTCGTAGAAAAAGTTGCGACCCCACGATTTAATAATATAGGATCTGGTGGTGGTTGAGTTGATGACAGGTGCTAAACTTTGGAGAGTGAGCAGCCAAAGTGTGGTAGGGACATCCGGCTTGGATAGGGTGCCCATGCTAATATTTATTTGCTAGTCGTCCTTAGCATATCTGGCCATGTGGATGAGTTTGTTTGGTGTTTCTATCTCCGTGGGGACAGCGTTTTTTATGAAGGTGACTTTGTTGATCTTCATGGCTGTAGGGGCCGCAGTAGAATGTGCTGTAGGAGGCAGTTTGCTGGGTGGTCTGCTGGTCGTCGTAGCCACTGGAGTAGTGAGGATAGTTGAGGTGGTTATATGAGGTAAAGTTGACCTCGCACTAACATGAAGGGTCCTTGTTGACGCTGGCAAGATAGGTTGTAGGGGGTCCCGCCCGGATGTAGGTGGGTTGGAAGGTGGGAGTCCATTGTTGAGGGGACATCACGCGTCGACCAGATCTTGTACATGTGGGGTTAGACCGAGTAGGGATTAGAGATGATTTGATAACACGAGATACTGGGGATGGGGGGGAAACTGAACTAGGGGATAGAGGTGGCCTATTGAATCTGTTTGGAATTGGCCAAATTAAGGGAGAAGAATGTGTGCTAGTCAAAGGTATGGGACTACGTCTGGGAAGGAGAGGTAAAGGGCGTGCAACAGGTTGAGGGGAAAGACGAGATACAGAAGGAGCTGGAGACTTGAGTTTGGAACCGTAAGATTGGGGTCGTGTCAGGCGTGACACCAAAGGGACAGGTAACGTGGGGGGAAGCGATAAGCTAGGCTGAGTAACGGAAGGTACAGGTGTATGAGCTAGAGTAGGAATGTTAGCAATGACTGGAGTTGTAGGTTAAGTATTGGAAGGTTCTGAATAAGTAGGTAAACTAACAGATGGAGAAGTTTGGATAGGAACAGCTATAGAGGGTTGACAAGCTTGAGAGGGAAGGGTGGTAGGGGCAGAAACAGTGCATGTAAGCAACGCTGGAACGGGTGTGTACACCAGAGGGGGTGGGCGTGCTGGAGATACAGGTGTGGGAGTATGAGGTAGAATGTTTACATTAAAGGAGGCCTTTGGAGGAGTGAAGGAGTGACAGGTAGAGGAAGCTCAAGGGTGGTAGGTTCTGTGGATCCTAAATTGTGATTATTAGTTGCAGGCAAAATGTCATTCTGATTGGAATCAGCAAGCATCACATTGTTCTCATTAATAGGCTGACATCTATGTACATGCCTGTTACGATACGTGCGTGACTCACCAAACTAGTTGATGGTAACCTGATAACAGTTTGGTACAGCTAGTATTTCAAATGGACCTTTAAATCTGGGTTTGAGCTTAGATGGAACTGTTAAGTGTGCAATCATAACTAGATCACCAACACCGTGTGGGCTGGAGTTGGGGGGTTTCCTCAGGTTGAAGTTCTTGGATATTTTGGATTTGATGGAGGGCGTTCCTTAACGCACACACTTTGCAAGACTCCGTGATGCATTTGGCAGTGACATAGGGTGATGGGGTCCAATAGACCTGTTGGAATGTGGTGTTGAGTTTCTGTTGAGCCAGATGGATCCCATTTTCCATATGGATGGACTGCATGGTTGATAATGCAGCTTGTGGAGTGATGACAATTTCCCCTCCCCTGGTGAACAAATTATCATCTCGTCTGGTCAATTGGCTGAATACATTCTGTGGCATCCAGTCCGGTTTCTCTTGTCTTCGGAATGTTTGTAGAAGAGCTTGTTGACTGTTGTCCAACGAGTCATGATGATATATGGCCAGTATAGGGTGTGGTGACTTGATGTAATTTAATTGTTGTGGTAGCAGGCTAGGAGCGGTTAGGCATACCCCATTGACAGGGTCTTGGAGGGGTGGGGTCAACAGGACATCTCCTTTGACTGTGGGGACTAAGGGCACCCAATTTTCATGATGTGGAGGGACTTGAGAGATGACATGAGGAGAAAGGGGGAGGGTTTGTTCATTACTTTGGATTGCAGCAGTGACAGGAAGAGAGATAGGCAAAGGTTCTGATTTTAACTGCTTGATATAGGCAAGGGAGGTTTGTGGTTTTGGTTTGATTTGGGAATGGTTATTAAAGGTTAAAGTTTGGTGCCTACAATTTATTGAGGCACCCAAAGCTATCAGAAGATCGAGACCTAAATAACCATCGTATTTAGTCTCTTCTGAATCGTAAATCACAAAAGAATGATTCACTCCGTGATTTGGAAGAGGGGTATTCAAGTATAGTGGAAGAGTTTGACCAAAATTTGGAATAACTTGGTCATTCGCACTTACGAGGATAATGGGGGAAGACTTGATTTGTCCAAAAACATCTTTGTGTTTTCGAGAGAATGGAAGGAACCGGCAAGAACGGGAAACCCCCGTATCTAGAAGTCGAACTTCCACCCCATTCAGGGTGATTTTTCTGTACACCGGCAGACCATTATCCAATGTTTTATCCTGAGCCCCCGCCATGGTCACAACGATTTGCTTGGGGGGGCCGCCTAAAAATCCAGTGGCTCTGGTTTTAAGGTTTCTGGTTGATATTTGTCAATTTCTCCTTCCATGTTTCCTTCGTCAATCCCAGCAGTTCCATCTTCAATAATGGTGGAAATCTGATGCGGCTTAATCCAAGGGATCTGTGCCTACCAACTTGGAGTCCTGGTCCTCTTCCTGGTCAGTTCGTTGAATGACCTTTTGAGTGACCACAGCATACAAGATCCGGTGCAGGGTTTCCAGTCTGCAGGACGGATTCTTGCCCACTCCTCAGCCTTGTCAGCTGCCCTAGGAGCTACAGGGGGACTGTTGGAAGCTGTACCGGAAGTGGGGTGGGTGGTGACTGATCACAGCTATTTTGTTGGTGATGGCTTGTTCCCTAGATTTTCGTAACGCCATGATTCTTTGGATTACAGGAAGATCCGCGTCATAATTTGTAGGTTCCACGATTGAGAAGTGGTCAGCCACTGGGTCAGGCAATATTCTGACCAAGGCTTTGAAGATGGTTTTCTTCCTCTGGGCGGTGGTTTCGTCCGGAAAAGCCGTCAGAGCGATCTGGTGCAACTTTTCAACAGTTCCATCCAAATCTCCTGAGTAGGAGATGGAATGGAATTTTTTATCCACAATTGTTTGACCCAATACTGGATTGATGGCTGTCCGGACATAAACTTGGAACTGTGTCCAGGTTAACCTAGGCATATTGTCATGCACGTATCCTGACACTTTAGTTGCATATTTACCAAGCTTAACCACAATTGTGTGTATCTTGGAAGCGTCCTCGTTCCCAAACATAATGTCTAGGACCGGTTTGACTATTTCCAGGTAAGTGTAGATGTCGTAATCCTCAGGTTTAAATGCCGGGATGAATAATGCAAATACCAATTGAATACCAGATTTTTTTTTTTTTTTTATAATAAGAACACTCGTGTTGATATGCCGTATCGAGACACCGCTGCCGCCAGTGTTATGTCGGGTTGTAATATTTACAACTCGTGATATAGTCTCCTCAAAAATCCAATTATGGACTTATAGACTTTAATATAGCCTGACAGGGTCACACCGAACACGTTCTTAATAGCACAGAATAGGTATTCAATTAGGATAATACAAAACTCAATAACAACGCACATAGAATGTATAAATGGTATTTTAATTAAGATAACATCTAGCTTGAGGAGTCATAGATCGTTCAGTTCAACATAATCATTTCATTCTCCTACTCGCGATAATAGATTCGTAGTCGGGGATGGTTTCTTGCCTGAATCAAAAATAATAAAATGTAAATAACAGGGTGCATATATGTTGAGATTCTTAACAAGATCAAATCATGAACAAATGTGGTTATAGGTATCAGTTAATAAAAATAGCAACAAAAGTAGAACATAAACATCAGAAATAACAACCCTTAATAATAACAATCGATGTGAGTCGAGTGTCTTACGTGAATAAGAAACAAAATAAAGAAAACAAAATACAGTCTCAGTATAGGAGACGCGGGGTGAATTGAGAACAAAAATAAACACACAGGTAGGCTGGGTGAGTCACACGGTAAAGGGGCGCACTACAAGGTAGCCGCGTATTCTTAAGTGACCTTTCTACTTAGCTGGGTAGGTCAGGTCATGAACTGGACTGCAGTGGTGGAAATTAAATTCAAAGTTAGTGCAACTAGAGATGTAGTTTTAATAATATTTCTCTAAGATTGGTGTTAGAGTATTAATTAATTAATGCACAAAAGATTAAGTTCGTAGTCTAAATTGTGTAATTTATAATGAGAATCTTATATTCACGTCAACGATCGTATGTAAGAATAACGAAACGAGCCGAGGAATTCAGATGTAAAGTTTGCGTATAATTATAAATGAACTATAGAATAAATCTATTTAATTACACTGGAGAACAAATTATAATTAACTAAACTAATTTAGTCAACGAATGCTCTGGAAACGCTTATAATTATTAGCGTGCAAGGAGAATTAACAGAATATTAATTAACAAAAGAACTTGGGGCGCATACGACGAAGTTATGCTAAAGAAATACTTATTTCAGTATTCTTAAGAGGTCTGAATGAGTTAACAGAGTCTTGCAATGAACATACACTAGAACAATAGGTGTATGGTAAGTGATGTGGAATTAAGTAACAGAATCTATGTAATGCTGGAATTCCTGAGCATGAAGAATCAGAATTACTTACATCAGTAATCAAATGAACGTTAATACAAATTCACAAAATAATTACAAAGGTGATTATGTAATCGACCGTAATCAGGGAAGCTTGGGAGAAAATGAGTTTTCACGGGGAGAGTTATAGGGATAAACTAAGTATGTTAAGGTAAATTTGTTGTTGTTGTTGTTCCCTAAGCTGCCTGGCCGAACAGCCCCGAGTCCCTGAGGAAGGCCATGGCCACGATCGGGCTTACCCACAGAGCTCTCATTGAGTGTAGATTGTGTTGTTGGCGTAAGTGGTTGTGTGAAATGCAGTCTTCTATGATGTGTTTAATGGTATGGGGTGCTGTGTTACATCCCGGGCAGGCGTCGACAACGGAGTCATCCAGTCTCTTCTGATAGCTCAGGAGAGCTGGATGGTGTCCGCATCTCAGCCTGGCCAGGTGGACTCTGTCCTTGCGAGGAAGGGAGGATTCGGAAGGATGGATTTTGGGAGGTCGTGCATGCAGATGCGTGTTGTCTGTGAGTGAGTGGATTGATCGGCGAGAGATATGAGTATGGATGTGCTTCTGGAAGTTGGTTCGGGGTGGGCAGGGAGGGAGAGAGGACAATAATTGTGTGTGATACCGTGTGCTGGGTGTTGTTTTGATATTTCTTGGTGTCTGTGGGTGTGTTGCCATGTAGTTTAGTGGGTGGTCTTGGTTCGTGGAGGCTGCTGCCAGGAATTGAGTGCCTCTCATGTCCAGATGGTCTTTGACTTTGAGGATTTTGGTTTCTTGATGTAGGTGATCTGTGGGTGCAGTAGCTGTGCAGCCTGTAATGATCTTTAGGGCTTTGTTTTGAATAGTCTGTAAGGTCTTATGATGTGTTTCAGCTAGGTTAGAAGCCCAGGCTGGGCTTGCGTATTCCATCACTGATCTTATGTATTGTTTATATACTGTGGTGGTAGTTTCTTTGTTGTGTCCAAATTTTGTGTGAGCAAGTGACCTGAGGGCGTTAAGTCTGGGTGTCATTTTCTTTTTAATGTTTGTGGTGTGCAGTTTGAATGTCATATGAGTATCATATGTTACTCCAAGGATTTTGGGTGTGGGTGTATGTGTTAGGGGTGTGTTGTTTATGGTGAGTTGAGGGATGTATTCATGTTCTCCTGTCCAGCTTGTGAGCAGGGTTGCGGTGGATTTGGCTGGGGCTAGATTAAGTCTGTTTGTAGTGCACCAGCCATGTAGTGTGTTGAGATAGGGTTGAAGGAGATCTGTTGCTCTTTTTGGGTCATGGTGTGTGCATGTGAGTGTTATGTCATCTGCATGGGAAGCTAAGTTTATTTGGGGCGTATTGGGTGTAGTTATATCGTGCATGTACAGATTGAAGAGTGCGGGCGATAGGACGGATCCTTGTGGGACTCCGTTTGGAAAGTTTCTGATTTTTGATGACTGACCGGCAAAAGATACGTGTGCACATCTGCCTGCTAGGAAGTTGGCCAGCCACCTTTTTGTGTTGTTGTGCATGTTTGTGTTGTAGATTTTGTTTGTTAGGTTGTGGCGGGGGATGGCATCGAAGACTTTACTAATGTCGAGTGTGGCTAATAGTGATCTGTGTGGTGGTCTAGCTGAGTTGATGCCATCAAAAGCTCTTTGTGTAAGGTCTGTGAGAAGAGTGTTTGTGGAGTGCAGTGGCCTAAAGCCATGTTGTGTTGGAGCTAGGGGTAGGTCGGGTGTAATTAGTTGTAATACTAGGCGCTCCATGACTTTGGAGAGGGAGCAAAGGAGTGTGATGGGCCGGTGCGAGGAGGGTAGCGTGGAGTCTTTGTTGGGTTTGGGGAATGTAATGATGATACCATGCTTCCAAATGTCTGGTATTGTGTTGTGTGAATAGCTGTAGTTTGATATGTTAGTGAGTGCTTGTATGCCTTGTGGTCCCAGGTGTCTGAGGTGTATGTTGCTTATGTTGTCTAGGCCACAGGCGGGTGAGTGCTTGAGATTGTTGATGATATGCTTTGTCTGGTGATTGGTGAAGGGTGTATAGTCAGGGTCTGTGGGGAATTGTCTCTTACGTCGGATGACACGTCGGTCGTCTTTGTGAGGTTTTAGGTGGCTGACATGTGAGAAGTGATTGATGAGAGTGTTTGCTTGTTGTTTACATGAAGGAGTAGAGTCTGTTGTTGTGATTGCAGCATGTGATTGTGTTGTGTTGCTGTTGGAAAGTGTGATGCTGTTTAGTGTTTTGTAGAGTTTTTTGGGGTTTGTTTTGTGATCAAGTGTTTGTAGGAAGTTATTCCAATTTAGTTTTTGTTGTTCTTGTATTTTGTTGTTAGTTTGGGTGTTGAGTGCTTGAATTTGTGTGTGATGTCTTGTGTGTGGGGTGCTGGGGAGTGTTTCAGTATGTCGCATTGTCTGATGAGGTTTTGAATTTATGGTGTGAAGTTGGGGTTGTGTCTTTTTCTGTTACCTCATGGGATGTATTTCTTGTCAGCGTTTTGGATAGTTTTATTGAGTATGTGTACAGCATTGTTGATGTTAGTGATGGGTGTACTGTTTAGAGTTGTGAAGTGTTGTTCTGTCTCATTTGTGAATGCTTCCCAGTTAGCTCTTTTATAATTGGTATATGTGTGTTTGTGGCTAGCTGGGGTGAGTCTGGTTTTGGTGGTGATAATGATCGGGAGGTGGTCCGAGCCTAAGGTTCTGACCACCCTCCAGGATGTTGTGGGGGCGAGTTCTGGGGAGCAAAAGGTGATGTCTGGAGATGATGGGTTATAGAGGGCTTGGTGAGGAATATGGGTATGTTGATGGATGTCGTTAAGGATGATGAGATTATCTGTTTGGTTTTGTAGTACCAGCCCTCTGTCTTTTTTTTTTTGTTTGTTTTTTTTTTTTGTTTTTTTTTTTTTTCTATGTGATTGAGGGAGGCAAAAGGCATAACTGCCTATAGCGAGTGCCTCCGCCATAGTTGAAAGAGTGACAGGGCCAAAATCAAGGGACGTTCGAGCCAAAATGCCTGGACACACGGAGTTTGAAGCAATTTAAGTCATAGGAAGAGGGAAAGACTGATTCTGGGAGAGAGTTCCAGAGCTCAGCTGTTGAGTAGAAGAAAGTTTGAGAGTAACGTTTCACTCTTGGGTTGGAGAGTTGGACAGAGTAGGGGTGGGATTGAGTTGCAAGACGGGTACCACGTGCCCTACGTAAAGGAGGTGGTATGCACTGGGATAGCTCTGAGGAACACTGATTATTATAGTAGCGATAGAATAGCGAGAGAGATGCAACATTGCGGCGGAGAGAGAGAGATTGCAGAGAGTTGGTGAGTGGACGGGAGTTAATGATACGAAAGGCCTTCCTTTCAACTTTGTCTAGGAGAGCAGTGTGAGAGGAACCTCCCCACACATGTGAACAATACTCAATACAAGGGCGCACTATGCCCCTGTACAGAGCAAGAAGCTGTGCAGGGGAAAAGAACCCCCTAAGGCGGTTGAGCACACCCAGCTTCTGGGAGGCTGCCTTAGCAAGACTAGTAATATGGTCCTTCCAAATGAGAGCAGAAGAAAAAGAGACACCAAGAATATTGAGAGAAGATGAAGGGTTGATTTTTGTATTGTTGAAGAATAAGGGATAGTCCGCTGGGAGATCCTGACGGGTAGATAGATGGAGAAATTGGGTTTTGGAAGCATTAAAGTTAACAAGGTTTTCTCTGCCCCAATTGGAAATAGTATTTAGATCAGAATTAAAGAGTTCTATGGCTTCATTACGTTTGTCGTTGAGGGATTGCTGGCTGGGGCGTTCTGAAAAACTAATGGAGTAGTGCAAGGTTGAGTCGTCTGCGTATGAATGGATGGGAATTAAGGTACAGTTAAGGAGATCATTTATAAAAATTAGAAAGAGAATAGGAGATAGGACAGAGCCCTGAGGAACACCGGAGTTTATAGAGTGAGGAAGTGAACAATGGCCGTCCACAACCGCGGCTATGGAACGGCCGGAAAGGAAATTAGAGACAAAGGCACAGATGGAGGGATAGAAACCGAAGGAGGGTAGTTTAGAAATTAAAGATTTATGCCAGACTCTATCGAAGGCTTTCGATATGTCTAGTGCAATAGAAAAAGTCTCACCGAAGTCCCGAAAGGAGGAAGACCAAGAGTTAGTAAGATATGAAAGAAGATCACCAGTAGAGCGACCCTTAAGGAAGCCATACTGGCGATCTGAGAGCAGATTATGAGAAGAGAAATGCTTAAGAAATTTGGAAGCAAGAATAGTTTCAAAAACTTTAGAAAGACAAGAGATAAGAGCAATTGGACGATAGTTGGAGGGTTGAGAGCGGTCACCCTTCTTTGGGACAGGTTGAATGTGAGCAAACTTCCAGCATGAAGGGAAGACGTTAGAGGATAGACAGAGACGAAAGAGTTTGCCTAGGCAGGGAGTCAGCACGGAAGCACAGTTTTTGAGAACAACAGGAGGAACAACAGGAGGTCTGTGTCGGGGTTGTCGACAAACCAGGCCGACGTCTTGGCGTTGAAGTCACCACCCAGGATGAGGTGTGGGGTGTTTGTGATGTGTTGTAAGTGTGGTCTGTATTCATTTGGTACTGTAGGGGACGTTTGGGGAGGGATGTATGTGTTTATGATGGTTATGTTGGAGGTGTTGCCAGTGCGTATTTTAATTGATTGTATTTCTGTTGTGTTATCATTTGGGGGGAGGAGGGATTTGGTTTGTACACTGGTTACTATGTATGATATTTCTTTGTGTACCAGGGTGATGAGTCCACCGCCTCCGCCGACAGCCCGGTCTTGTCTGATGGTGGTGAAATTATGAAATGTGGGTGTTTTTTGTATTGTGCGGAGTTTTGTTTCTTGTAAGATGGCAATGTGTATGTTGTGTTGTTTGATGAAGTGTGAGAGTTCGTGTTTTTTTGTGTTGATGCCATCTATGTTCAATTGGAGAATATTAATGTTATGTGCACGATGTATGTTGGGTGCTGCTCCACGAGGAAGGGGTGGGGGGGTGGGGGGGGGGGTGGGGGGGGGGGGGGGGGGGGGGGGGGGGTTGGGTGAGGTGGGGGTGGGGATTGGGGAGCAGGAGATGGGGGTTGGAATGGATTAGGATGGGGTGTGGTGTGTTGAGTTGAGGATGTGGATGGTATGGGAAGGTTAGGTGGGTTAGGGAGGAGAGGTGGACGGGTTTTAGGGGGGGGAGTGGATGATATGGGAAGGCTAGGTTGGTTGGGGAGGAGAGGTGGACGGGTTTTAGGCAAGGGATTTGACTGGGAGAGGGAGGGGCATGAGGAACAGGTCCAGGTGTTTGTGTAGTGTTTCTTGGAGGCAAGTGTTGTACAGGTGAAGTGGGTCCAGTTCCTGCATGAATTGCAGAGAACTGAACCCTTAGTGTGGCGACTCGAAGTGATGGGTTTTGAGCAGGTTGGACATATGTATGTGTACGTGGGTCCTGGGTTGCTCTCAATGTCTCCGGCTAGAAGAAGTCTTCGAGAAATGACAGCCGGAGAGTCATTTCTCGGTGTAGGAAAAACTGTGTGATGTGTGTGTGTGGTGTGAGAGGTGTGGAAATTCCCGGCGCGACCGAAGGCGCTCCAAGGATCCGTGCCCCCAGGGAGGGGGCAGGGGATGGTTGTGACGGTTTGGCTCCCGAAACTGCTCCCCGCGGCCGGCATCCGGTTGTCCTCCACTAGTCGTTGATTTTGTCTCCGGCCGTGGAGGGTCGGCAGCCATCCGCGGTCGGCAGCTCCGGGAGGTGGTCCCACGGCGTAGACGCCGCCACATCAGGTAAATTTGTTATGAAAATGGGCGTAGGTTGTTGTAGGGCGTAAAGTTATTTAGGAATGGAAATCAAATCACGAAATACACTTTGACCTCAACTCCCAAAATACATAGCAGAAAACATATATTAGGAAAATCTGTGAACGTGTGGCAAGGTGAACAACTGAACACAATTATATAACGTATGCGTAGGACGTTCTGTAGAAAATTAATCAAATAACAGGGCTAGGACTTATACACAGTTTTAACACAGATTGTATGTAAGGTTCAGAAGGATTAACACAGTATGCAATCAAGGATCTTAGGCACAGATCTCAGAGTTAATTAACACAACACGATTCACATATTTTACCTTATGTTATGTCGGGTTATAATGATTTAAAACTCGTAATATAGTCTGTATAACGATCCAAGTATGGACTGATAGACCTTAATAAAACTTGACAGGGTCAAATCTAGCACGTTCGTAATCATACACAATAGGTATTCCATTAGGATAATACAGAACTCAATAACAACACAGATATAGATACACAGAAGGGTTTTATTCAAAGAATGATCTAGCTAGAGGAGCCGTAGATTATCTTCCTGTAATGGGTAAATAATGGCAAGGTACAAGTATAATCTGGTATCTTTAGGTAGTCTCTGAAGTAATGAAGTATATTAACAACAATGCACTGACAATATAGTATGAGTGAATTGGTGTTTGTAATCAGAGACTGGTATAAACACTTGTGGTAAATATATAAGGTGATAACCTATAGCAACTAAAAGGCACAAAACATATAATCGTATCAATCCTCAACACAATAATCAATGGGGGTCGAGGGTCTTCCGTGAAAGAAGTAATGCAGTAATCAAATAAATATAATCTCAAATGGAGAACTGGGAAGAATTGAGTGCGCAAATAATAACTCAGGTGGGGAGGTTGAGTCACACGACTATTAGTGGCGAGCCGGCTAAGTAGTCGCGGTATACTCAAGTGACCTTCCTACTTAATGTAAACAGGTCAGGTCACTAGTTGGACTGGGGTGCTGAGAATTTAATTTATAGTTAATGCAACTACGAGCTGAGTCTCAAAATTAGTTCAGAATAACTGGGGGCATATGAATAAGCAAATTAAATTGCACAAAAGTAGACTCGCAGAATAATGAATTAAGTGTGATTATTTTATCTTTTATATTCACGTTAAGCGATCGTATGTAATTATAACTAATCGAACTTAGGAATTCAGATATAAAGATAATGAATATGAAATCAGGAAGGTGCTGAATAAATCACTACAAAGTGATTTAGAGAACTAACTAAATTGAATAACAGAGTAAACCTCTGAAGTGTGCATGGGGGGTATGAGACACCTCTGCCTGTGCGCATGTATTTGAGCTGTTTCCATCACTAAAATATTTATTTTACCATAAATAGCATTAATACTTCTCCATATGCGCCTATTATAGGTTGAGTATAAAGGTATTAACCTGTTACAACAATAAAACAAGTGGAAACAGCGTTTGGATGGTCAAAATCGGCGATACAGGCCGGGAGTTACATAATGTATGGCTGAGGCAACCTCCTTTCCCGCCACTTTTCCCCAAGTCTGGAGAGACACTGTCGATCGATACTCTCTCTCTTGAACTCGCTTGCTAACAGTGATGACAATGCCCTGCTTGCAACTCGCTAATGTTAGCATGAAAATATACCACGGAATAAGGGAATAACATGGAAAATAGGTGATAACTGAAGGAGGGGAGGAAAGTGGGGAAGGAGGGGAGGTAGAGGAGTGATATTTTGCATGGCCCAGGGGCAAAAAAAAAAACAAAAAAAAAACAATTGTTTTTGTTTCGGTGTTTTAAATTGATTTTTTTTTCTCCCTGACTCTTAACCCTTAACTGGCGGTGCGCATCATATGTCGAGTGAAAGAAATTTGGACTATGTGGCGGCTCACAACATAAGTTGTGTGGCAATTTCAGCACGTAATGTTGCTGAGAGAGAGAGACAAGTGGTGGCAGGAGAGTAGCGAGCGTATGACTGCTCCAGACCACCGCGGTGGACCAACTGACATGAATTCCACCCTCCTCCACCCTCTCACACTCGCTACATAGTGAATTGTATGGGGAAAGTACCGAATTACATGGTTTTTGCACTCGTGTTGCGCGGTTGTTGCAAGAAAACTAGCGGTCATACAAGGATCGTTGTGGTGTCATTGGAAAGCTCTGTTTATGCCCTTTCAGGGATAGACACTTGTTTTACGCTCTGGGTCTTATTTAGGCATGCAAATGATCACGTAAACAGCCCCATTTTGGATAAAAACACCCCGCTGGTGGCTACATATTATTTACCGCCTAGGCCGCTCGTTAGGTGTTAAGAGTCTTCCCGCAGTCCGCCGGGGGAACTCTTAGGAGTCTTCCCGCAGTTCCCGGGTTAATCAAGACTAGCTCTGAGAACGCTGTTATAATTGAAGCGTAAAGGTAGAATAAACTGATCTATAAATAAATCATAAGAACTGGGCGCATACGACGAAGTTATGCTAAATAATACTTATATCAGTAATAGTAGAAGTTCTGAACAAGTTAACAGAGGCTTTAAATTACATACACTAATATACGAAGTGTAAGGAAATTATGTTGAATTAAGTAATTGAAACTATGCAATACTAGAATTCCTGAGCATGAAGGATCAGAATTACTTACATCAGTAATCACAAAAACGCTAATACGAGTTCATAAAATAATTACAAAGGGGGTTATATTACTGAGTTTTAGATGGGAAAGGGGGAAGTGAATTAATTCTCACGGGGACAAGTATATTCGTTATGAAATTGGGCGTAGGTTCTAGATAATAATGTTTGCAGAAGGATATCAATTCACGAAATACACTGCGACTTCAACTTACTTAATACAGCACAGAATACATATATATGGAAAATCTGTTAACATGGGGGCAAGGTAATTGATGAAATATAAGTATGTAAGTATGCGTAAGATTGTTTTGGCAACTGAATAAATTAATAAGTTTTGGTTTAATTCACAATTGACTCGAGGGGTAAATTAGGTTATGAAGGATTAATACTTATGAAGACTGAATGATCTTGGGCACAGTTCACATACTTGCTTACACAGCTCGGTTCACATATTTAACCTTATTACCTCAACAACAATAACACAATGTAAGATACACAGGGACACTTAGGGTATTTGGAGGACAGGGGTCGAGAGTACAAGTCTGGCCAACGTTGATCATGGGTCCGTGGAGCAACACTTCAGGAGTGTAGGGCGTTGTTCGAGCAGGGGTCCAGAGGTCCAGACTTCAGCTAGGCAGGGCGTGGCTCGAGCAGGGGCCCAGAGGTCCAGACTTCAGCCAGGCAGGGCATCCTCAGGTAGGACTTCAGGAATACCTCAGACAGGTACTCTCCGGGGGGGAAGGACTGGGGCAAGCCAACACTTTTAATTAGCTACTCTGAGCCCGAAGGTTTTAGCGTAGTATTGAGGCGTGAAATGCATACCCCTCTCTAATTTTCTAGAGGTAATATGCGGTATTATATTTTACTCTCGTTTCCCCGGTCTCGGAGTCACAAGGTTAGGGAGAAATGGTTGTGTGGTTATTGTGAGGTAAATACTTAGCCTAGACTTGGAAGTTTGGTATTAACATAATGGTATACTTCCAAGGTATAATAATACATAGTTAATGGTTATTTACTTAGCCTAATGATTGAGAAATCTCTCGTAAACTGGGATAGGCGTTTATTCCTAGTTCAACATGAATCTTCTTATATCTTGCTGGTTAGATTTCGTTACCTGGAGATTCTTGTATCTATGTTTCAGTCATCTTCCGGGTTGTCTTTCAGTTCCATTTATGTCGGTAGGCCTCGGGGTGTTCATGTTGCATTAGCATAAACATATTTTCGTTGTAATGCAAATCTGGAGAAACGGGGAATGCTGTGTGTTGGATCGTCGACTTCATTTGAAAGGTAGGAGGTAATTGGTTGACACAGGTGAGTGGTGATTGGCTGAGGTTTCCCATTCTCGAACTGTGCTGTTGATGGGTTAGAGCATGTGGTAAATTGGGTGACTTATATATTCTGGTTGGGTTAATCAGGGGTGACTCCTCTATTTCCTTTCCGGCTGCTTCTTCTTCTTCTTCTTATGTTGTGGTGGGTGAAGACTGGCTATTCCTTCCGGGTTTGCTTGGAGGCCCGTCATTTCACCTTACCTTGACAACAATAACACAACGAAAAATACACAGGAACACTTAGGGAATGTTTGGAGGACAGGGGAAGAGAGTACAGGTCTGGCCAACGTAGGTCGTGGGTCCGAGGAGCAGCACTTCAGGGGTGAAGGGCGTCACTCGAGCATCACTTCAGGGTCCAGACTTCAGGTGGGTAGGGCATCACTCGAACAGGACTTCAAGGGTACTTCAGGTAAGTACACTCTCTGGGCAGGTTAGAGGCAGGCTGGTACAAGCTACAACTGTGGATTAGCTACTCTGTTCCTTAGGTAGGTCTAGAATAGTATCGTAGTGTGGTTTGCATACTCCTCTACAATTTCTTAGAGGTAATATTCGGCTTTATCCTCGACTCTTGTTTACAGTGGTTCAAGGTCATAGGGAAAAGGGGAAGTTGGTTGTGATTAAGTTGTGAGGTAAATACTTATCATAGACATACATAATAGCTGTTTACATTGGTACATATATAATAGGTAGTTTATTAATTACTTAGGTGCTAGTTACTTAGCCTAATAATGGAGAAATCCTATGTGTACAGAATCGTCCATAAGCTAAACCCTTAGATAAACGGTATTATAGCTCGCCTATGAGTTATACTTCGTAGAGGTTTATGATATCTCCCAGTCTATCATCACTTGTTCTCCTGTCTACATCCATTTGTATCTGTAGATTTCGGGCTGTTGATGTTTTATTTGCATAAACATCTCTTCACTGTATTGCATATCCGGGAGCTGAGGAAATGCTGCGCTGTGGTTGGCTGTGAGGGCTGGGGGGGCGTCACTCGAGCAGGTGGTTAATTGGTTGGGAGAACTTCCCATACCTGTGGCTGGTGGCTGTTGTCTTAGAGCACGGGGAAGCAGGGGTCGCTCTTGTATTTGTGCGGGGATTAGAGCACGGGGAAACAGGGGTGGCTCTTGTATTTTTCTTCTCTTTTCCTGTCGCTCTCTTGTCTTCTTAGAGTCTTGGAGTTGCAGACTGGCTATTCTGCAACTGTTTTCTGTTGCATTTCTGTTGTTACGGGTCTTCAGACCCGTCATTTCATAAATATAAGTACATTAGTGTTAAGACTGGTGGTGGTGGAGCGGCTATGAACATTGAACATTTGTGGCGTATAATATAACATAATAGGGCAAATGGCTTCAGGAGTCAGTTCACAAGCCAATTATTTTGATTCTAGTATCTCTGTTAAGGGGGAAGGGTGTATCTTTTGGTTGATTTTGTCATAATTATACAGTATTTATTATTATATTTTAGTTTCCTCTCTCGACTTCCATCAAACTTAAAAAAAACATATATTAGATCCCCCTTCGAGAATAATTTGTACATTTTGCAATAGAAAAATGTCACAGCCGAAGGCCGGTTCCTCCACAATTACAGGCTCGCTATCGCTCACCAGGAAACAAAATTGACACCTAAATGGCACGAAAGGTCCTAATATTGACGAAGAAATGGGGAGAATGGTCTTAAAAACGCCAAACTAATCGGTCGAACTTCTTAAAATCTGAAAAATAATGGGACTAAACATGAGTGTCAGGAGTGAGTCCTGACCAAGGTTGTTCGAACCACAAAGTGGTTTGGTTTGTATTTTATTCATTGGGTTAATTCAAAGCTGGGGTTTGGTTTCGAATTACAAAGTGGTTTGTGTTGTGGTTTGTTCATTGGGTTCATTTAAAACTTGGGTTTAGTTTTGAAGCGGCTTGCTCCCAATAACAATTCTTTTAAATTCGTCTTTTAGTGGTTCGAAATACAGTACATGGGCACAGGAAGGTGAGGTGAGAAACGACGTGTCTGAGAGGGGGCAGTGAAGTCTTGGGACGGCATGGTAACCACAACAATATAAAGGACTAGGTGTTACCGTTGAGGCTTGTGTGAAGGGCTCGTCTCCAACACCACAGTGGCCTGTGTGAAGGGCCTGCCTCTTGTCAACACGAAGGCCTGTGTGAAGGGCCTGCCTCTTGTCAACACGAAGGCCTGTGTGAAGGGCCTGCCTCTTGTCAACCCGTAGGCCTGTGTGAAGGGCCTGCTTCTTGTCAACACGAAGGCCTGTGTGAAGGGCCTGCCTCTTGTCAACACGAAGGCCTGTGTGAAGGGCCTGCCTCTTGTCAACACGAAGGCCTGTGTGAAGGGCCTGCCTCCTGTCAACACGAAGGCCTGTGTGAAGGGCCTGCCTCTGGACAACACGAAGGCCTGTGTGAAGGGCCTGCCTCTGGACAACACGAAGGCCTGTGTGAAGGGCCTGCCTCTGGACAACACGAAGGCCTGTGTGAAGGGCCTGCCTCTTGTCGCCACAAAGGCCTGTGTGAAGGGCCTGCCTCTTGTCCTGTCTCTAGCACCAGTGTGGTTCTCTACCTAAACTAATATCTATAGTGAAAAAATGAAGAGTTCTCTATATTATAAAGTGTTATATTATATAAATAAATTAAAAACCAACCAAATTAGTTTCCTTGCCACACTTATCACCAGTTTCTGGCATTGTCTTGCTGTCTAAATACCATACTTTTTACAATTTGGAGCCCGAACAGGGACAGCAGTGATATGCCAGTTGTTGGGATAGGTGTGTCTTGGAGGGACGTTCAAAATGTCTGAAGAAAGTATAGAGCAAATGAAACTGTGGAAACAAGAAGGTGAACTTCTAGGATACGAAGGAACTGAACTGACAAAGTATATAAGAGAAAAACAAGATGTGGCTAGAGAAGATAGACTCGGAGATAGGTTGCAAAAGAAGCTAGAGTTAGAATTGCAACCTCAACAATTGGAATTTAATTACAAGTTGCAAGTAAAAACCTTAGAAGAGGAAACTAGGAGATGTCAGATTAATGCATCAGGAACTCGTACAGAAGGAGTTGCTGTGCGGCCACCGAAGATGCCTCCGTTTGATGAAGAAAAGGATAACATGGATGCATACCTTCTCAGATTTGAAAAGATTGCAAGGGACTCCAACTGGAATGAAGATATATGGGCTACTGCCTTGGCTGAACTTCTTACAGGTAAAGCTTTGGATGTCTATCATCAATTACAACCTTCAGAGATAAGCAACTATACGCATCTAAAGGCTGCTCTATTGAAAACTTTTGAATACACTGCTGAAGGATTTAGGACAAAGTTCAGGAGTACTTCTATTCAGAAAGGAAAAACGGCAAAGCAGTTTGGAGGAAGACTAAAGAAGCTAGTAGATAGATGGGTGGAGCTTGATGGATCCCCAGCAACTGTGGCCGGTATTAAAGATTTAATCTTAAGAGAACAATTCCTCAATAGTTGTGTACCCTCCATGAAAACTTTCTTAAAGGAACATAGTTTACGTACATTTGATGCAATGACGGACACAGCAGATTGATGGGTGGAAGAACATGGGCATCCTTCAGATACAAAAGAGAAGAAGGTGTGCAAAACTACATTACCTCAAGCAGAAGAAGTACAACAAAGAAGTGAAAGGCAAAGGGTAACTTCATGTTGGATATGCGCAGAAGTTGGTCATCGTAGTTTTGAGTGCCCACAGAGAGCAAGATCTACAGTTAAGAAGTCAGGAGCAGCATCTATAAGTGGAGTGGGTGTAAAATACAAGGATCCAAGAGAACATACTCTCAAAATTGCTGATGGTATGGTAGAAGGCAAAAACACTAAAGTAATGAGAGATCAAGGTTGTACAACAGTTGTAGTGGAGAAATCATTAGTGGCGCCTCGTCATGAAACTGGACGGATGGTGACCATCAGAATGATAAACGGATCTTGTGTGTCTGCTCCCGAGGTTAAGATAAATGTTCAGTGTCCTTACTATTCTGGAGAAGTTCGTGCTGCAGCCATTGAAAATGCATTATATGGCCTGGTATTGGGAAATGTACCTGGTGTAAAGGATACAGTATCTGATGTGAGAGTGTCTGCTGCAGTACTTACACTAGCGCAATGTAAATCTACACCTAATGTACAACCTCTTAAAGTAAGTGAACTTAAAACTCATGCATCCGCAAAGGACTTTATTATTGCACAAGTCTGATCCTAGTTTGTAAAATGTAAGAAGCTATGCTTTTACTGGGAGAGTCTTCAAGAAAAATGGTCAAGAAAGCAAGTTTATAATTAGAGGAGGAAAATTGTACAGAGAGGTGAAGAACAATCATGAAGTATGGGAACAACTAGTGGTTCCAACAATGTATAGACACATTGTATGGCAGATGGGACACGAAGTGGTCATGGGAGGACACATGGGGCATGGAAAAACCTTGGAACGGATTCAGTCTGTCTTCTTTTGGCCTGGAATGACTGCCGACATAAAGAGGAAATTTAGATTGTGTGATGTTTGCCAAAAGACTGTTGACAGGGGAAGGATTAAACCAGCCAAACTAAAACCTCTACCTATAATTGATGAGCCATTTTCCAGAGTTGGCGTTGACCTCATTGGTCCTATTACACCTAGAGCGAGTGATGGCTCAAAATATATTCTGACCTTAGTCGACTTTGCTACCAGAAGCTGTGGCACTTAAAAATATTGAAACTTCCACTGTTGCTGATGCTCTCCTAGATATATTCAGTAGGATAGGCATACCAAGAGAGCTTTTGAGCGATAATGGTTCTCAGTTCACATCAGGAATGATGAAGGAAGTTCATCGGTTACTATCTATCCAGCCACTATATACTACACCATATCATGCAATGGGCAATGGCCTTGTGGAGAAATTTAATGGCACGTTAAAGAAAATGCTACGGAGGATGTGTCAAGAGCAGCCAGGCGAGTGGCCCAGGTACATATCTCCACTGTTGTTTGCTTACAGAGAAGCCCCTCAGACCAGTTTGAAGTTTTCCCCATTTGAACTGGTGTATGGGCGGTACTACTCAATGTACTAAAGGAATTGTGGGATAATGAAACTCCTGACTCTGAAACAAAGACAACTTATGAATATGTTTTAGACTTGAAAGAGAAACTTGAAAGTACATGTGAACTTGCACGAGAAGAATTAGTGAAGGCTAAAGCGTTACAGAAAATGCATTATGACAAAAGAGCTAGGGATAGAAATTCGTGAGTGGACAGAAAGTGCTGTTGTTGTTGCCCACTAACCATAATAAACTTCTAATTCAATGGAAGGGACCGTATGCCATCGTATCTTGCCCAAATTCACTAAATTGTGTGATCAACATTAGAGGAACTCCAAGGAAGTACCATGTCAATATGCTGAAGCACTATTATGAAGATCACTGTGAGGATGAATCGAACGACACAAGTGTAGTGCATGATGATCGAGTCATTCCTAATGATGTATGTACTTCTGCTTTGGCAGTGATAGAGGAGAGTGAAGAATTGGGTCAACCAGGTCTACCTGCATTAGTACGAAGTGAGACCAGTAAGGATGTACTAATATCTAACCAATTGTCACCATCCCAAATCCAGGAAATACAAGACATTTTACACCGATATGATTATGTATTTAGTGATGCACCAGGAAGGACTCCCGTGATCCAGCACAAAATTGAGTTGAACAGTAAGATTCCTGTTAAAAGTAAACCTTATCCTATCCCCTATTCCCTACAGAGCAAGGTCAAACAAGAGCTAGAGGAGATGAAAGAAGCTGGTATCATAGAACCTTCAAACTCTCTGTACTGTAGTCCTGTAGTGGCAGTTACAAAAAAGAACAGTGACAAGGTAAGGTTATGCTTAGACTTCAGAAAATTGAATAGTATAACTAAATTTTATGCTGAGCCTATGTGTAGACAAGATGAAATATTGGCTACCCTGTTTTCCAGCAATATATTTACAAAGTTGGATCTTACAAAGGGATTTTGGAAAATCCCTCTTAATGGAGATAGTAAGTAGTATACTGCCTTTGCAACAGGAGAAGGATTATACCATTTTAATGTTTTGCCATTTGGTTTGGTAAACAGTCCGAGTACATTCAATAGAATGATGAGAAAGGTACTGGGTGGAATGGAAAATGTAGAGGTGTTCGTTGATGATGTCTTGATTCACAGTAAAACCTTTGACGACCACCTAGATCTCCTGCGTTCTGTACTCAGGAAGTTGAAAGAGGCGAAGCTAGTCGTCAAGCCATCAAAGAGTTGTGTGGGCATGAAGGAAGTTGAGTATTTAGGGCATAAAGTGGGGTCTGGCATGTCTGAGCCGTTACTGGATAAAGTGGAAAAAATTAAAGAGGCATTACCACCAAAGACAAAGAAACAAGTTCGTAAATTTTTAGGATTGGCAGGTTACTACCGAAATTATATTCCAGATTTTGCTGTGGTGGCATTACCGCTGACTAATCTTACAAAGAAAAATGCGCCTACTAAAGTTATTTGGACGGAGATGGAGCAGAACGCTTTCAATACATTAAAGAGGAAATTAAGTCAACATCCGATTCTTAAGTTGCCTGATGTCAGTAAGCATTTCATACTTCAAACAGATGCCTCTCAGGATGGGGTAGGGGGAGTGTTGTTGCAAGAATTTCAAGGAGAAGTATGGCCTGTTTCGTACTACAGTAGAAAGTTAAATAGTGCGAACAAAATTATTCTACGATAGAGAAAGAACTTCTAGCTGTTGTGAGTGCTGTAAAGAAGTTCTACCAGTATTTGTATGGGCAACACTTTAAGATTCAAGTGGATCACCTGCCTTTGCATTACCTCCAAAGTCTTAGAAACAGCAATGCCAGAATTATGAGGTGGTCCCTTTATCTCCAGCAGTTTAACATAAATATAGAATATATAAAGGAATCTGATAATGTAGGTGCTGACTTTTTAAGTAGGTCATTCTAGGATATTTTGGCTTCTATTGGAAGCTTGATGACGATATGGTGTTGTTCAGTTTTAAGAGGTCAAACTATGATAGTTTGATCTTTGCATGGGGGGTATTGTCAGGAGTGAGTTCTGACCAAGGTTGTTCGAACCACAAAGTGGTTTGGTTTGTATTTTCTTCATTGGGTTAATTCAAAGCTGGGGTTTGGTTTCGATTTACAAAGTGGTTTGTGTTGTGGTTTGTTCATTGGGTTCATTTAAAGCTTGGGTTTAGTTTCAAAGCGGCTTGCTCCCAATAACAATTCTTTTAAATTCGTCTTTTAGTGGTTCGAAATACAGTACATGGGCACAGCAAGGTGAGGTGAGAAACGACGTGTCTGAGGGGGGGCAGTGAAG
Source organism: Paralithodes platypus (assembly GCA_032716605.1). Lineage (NCBI taxonomy): Eukaryota > Metazoa > Arthropoda > Malacostraca > Decapoda > Lithodidae > Paralithodes > Paralithodes platypus. The sequence continues at coordinate 14,243,456 of CM064526.1, forward strand.
TCTGGGACGGCATGGTGACCACTACAATATAAAGGACTAGGTGTTACCATTGAGGCTTGTGTGAAGGGCTCGTCTCCATCACCACAGTGGCCTGTGTGAAGGGCCTGCCTCTTGTCAACACGAAGGCCTGTGTGAAGGGTCTGCCTCTTGTCAACACGAAGGCCTGTGTGAAGGGTCTGCCTCTTGTCAACCCGAAAGCCTGTGTGAAGGGCCTGCCTCTTGTCAACACGAAGGCCTGTGTGAAGGGCCTGCCTCTTGTCAACCCGAAGGCCTGTTTGAAGGGCCTGCCTCTTCTCAACACAAAGGCCTGGTGTGAAGGGCCTGCCTCTTGTCAACACGAAGGCCTGTGTGAAGGGCCTGCCTCTTGTCAACCCGAAGGCCTGTGTGAAGGGCCTGCCTCTTGTCAACACGAAGGCCTGTGTGAAGGGCCTGCCTCTTGTCAACCCGAAAGCCTGTGTGAAGGGCCTGCCTCTTGTCAACACGAAGGCCTGTGTGAAGGGCCTGCCTCTTGTCAACACGAAGGCCTGTGTGAAGGGCCTGCCTCTTGTCAACACGAAGGCCTGTGTGAAGGGCCTGTCTCTGGACAACACGAAGGCCTGTGTGAAGGGCCTGCCTCTGGACAACACGAAGGCCTGTGTGAAGGGCCTGCCTCTGGACAACACGAAGGCCTGTGTGAAGGGCCTGCCTCTGGACAACACGAAGGCCTGTGTGAAGGGCCTGCCTCTGGACAACACGAAGGCCTGTGTGAAGGGCCTGCCTCTTGTCGCCACGAAGGCCTGTGTGAAGGGCCTGCCTCTTGTCCTGTCTCTAGCACCAGTGTGGTTCTCTACCTAAACTAATATCTATAGTGAACAAATGAAGAGTTCTCTATATTATAAAGTGTTATATTATATAAATAAATTAAAACCCAACCGTATTAGTTTCCTTGCCACACTTATCACCAGTTTCTGGCATTGTCTTGCTGTCTAAATACCATACTTTTTGGAAGAATAGAGACCAGAAAAACGGCCCACATCCCCTTAATTAAGCACTCCATGGTGTTCTATACCAAAGTCATCAATGTACCAAAGTCATCAATGTACCAAAGCCACCATTGTACCAAAGTCATCATTGTACCAAGGTCATCATTGTACCAAGGTCATCAATGTACCAAAGTCACCATTGTACCAAAGTCACCATTGTACCAAAGTCACCAATGTACCAAAGTCATCAATGTACCAAAGTCATCAATGTACCAAAGTCATCAATGTACCAAAGTCATCAATGTACCAAAGTCATCAATGTACCAAAGTCATCAATGTACCAAAGTCATCAATGTACGAAAGTCATCATTGTACCAAAGTCATCATTGTACCAAAGTCATCAATGTACCAAAGTCATCAATGTACCAAAGTCATCAATGTGCCAAAGTCATCAATGTGCCAAAGTCATCAATGTACCAAAGTCATCAATGTACCAAAGTCATCATTGTACCAAGGTCATCATTGTACCAAAGTCACCATTGTACCAAAGTCATCAATGTACCAAAACCGTCAATGTACCAAAGTCATCATTGTACCAAAGTCACCATTGTACCAAAGTCATCAATGTACCAAAGTCATCAATGTACCAAAGCCATCAATGTACCAACGTCACCATTGTACCAAAGTCATCAATGTACGAAAGCTATCAATGTACCAAAGTCATCAATGTACCAAAGTCATCAATGTACCAAAGCCATCAATGTACCAAAGTCATCAATGTACCAAAGCCATCAATGTACCAAAGTCGTCAATGTACCAAAGTCATCAATGTACCAAAGCCATCAATGTACCAAAGCCATCAATGTACCAAAGCCATCAATGTACCAAAGCCATCAATGTACCAAAGCCATCAATGTACCAAAGTCATCATTGTACCAAAGTCATGAATGTACCAAAGTCATCATTGTACCAAAGTTACCATTGTGCCAAAGCCATCAATGTATCAAAGTCGTCAATGTACCAAAGTCATCATTGTACCAAAGTCACCATTGAACCAGTCACCATTGTACCAAAGTCACCATTGTACCAAAGTAATCAATGTACCAAAGTAATCAATGTACCAAGGTCATCAATGTACCAAAGTCATCAATGTACCAAACTCGCCATTGTACCAAAGTCGCCATTGTACTAAAGCCACAATTGTACAAATGTCATAATTGTACGAAAGTCAACATTGTACCAAAATCATCGCAAAATGTCAATAAAACACATATATGACATTATATTTGCTATGAAAGGAAAACAAATAATAAACATTAAGCCCGTAAAAATAATGGAAGTGACAACATTTCTGGGTGTGACAATTGACTTAAGGCTATCATGGAGTGAACATGTAAAGAATAACACAAAATATCATAAGGGGTTGGAATAATATGTAAAGCAAGAAAATCATTGAACATTCAACATTTGATAACATTATACAATTGCTTTATATATCCATACATCATATATGACGTAGAAGTATGGGGTGCAACAAGCGAATATTACCTTAGATCAGTTGTTACTGTACAGAAGAGAGCTGTTAGTATAATGATATCAACATCATACTGGACCACTCTTTAACTTTAAAATTATTTCAATTTGATGATGTTTATAGCTAAATTTATGTTTTTAGTAAAAACGATAGTATTCCTACAGATATTATTATATTACCTCCCTGCAAATTACGAGCATCATGAGCATTTAACCATACACAGTAATAGATTACGTGTACCAGATTTAAGTTTATCGTAAATTTCAAAAAAAATTCAGTATAAGGGTGTTCAAATATGGAATAACCTCACTGGAAATATTGACGATAATTGCAGTTTTAAATTATACATAAAACGATGAAAGTCATATTTTTTGGACATGTAAATTTTGCTTTGTGTTGTAAGAAATAATTGTTTGTGAATATATTGGCTGTGATATGTGTGAGTGGACAATATGTCTTTGAATGTAAATATGTATTTGTATATTTTGTTCGTATTATTTGCACTGGTGCACATTTATTTCTCGTGTTGACTTCAAATATTTGATATTTGTGTGATTATATTATTATGTGGACGTATAATTATGCCTGAGGGCATCAAATCCTCTTTATCGTGGATATACCTTAATTTTGTAATCAAGCACCTTGTACAAATGTAAACCTTTATATATATGGCAATAAACTTTATGAAACTTTATATTGACTTTGGTACAATGTTGACTTAGGTACAGTGCTCAATTTATGTCCTTAGCGATTTCTAGGTAGTGTGGACTTTTGGTTGGGGGTGGTCCGGTTGACAGGTTCACTGTTTTGGCTGTCCGTCCAGGGGTGGACATTGACCCGTTCATCATATTTTCACAACCCACCGATCCACACAACTCTCTAGGTGTCCGGAGCGGGTCTATTTTGTGTAACACTCTTCTCACCAGTCGTACTGAAACACAAGTTCAGCCTCATCCATCTGGTCAGGAATTATAAGTTTTGATATGTATACCCTTTCACTGCCGGGGATGTCTGTTATTTTATTTCAGCTACATGTAAACGATTTTATGCAGCTTAGGAAGGATTTGCGTTAGTTGAAAGGGTTATTTGAGATAGCACGTAGCTTCTTTATTGCTACACGTCCGTCCTAAGCTGAATAAAGTCGTCTAGTAATTGGCGAAAAATAATGAAAAGGACATTACCGGTACTGAAGGAGTTAATGATTCCTGTGATTCATGGCGGATAAAGCCGCTAATCCAGCTAAATGCAGTGTATTGTCAAACAGGTACACTTGACTATACAACATCTATACCAGTGACACATTTAGCCTTATTTTGCATACCATTTAGACCAGGTGGAATATTGGCGGAATGTACAGTCATGGTCAGGAATACGTGAACACCTGTTAATGATCAAATACAAGACACTGAGAGCAAACTATTGAATCCCAGTAATTTGACCATTACAGTTCAAGCAGTTTATGAAAATAGTTTGTCCGTGTCTTATAATTGTACCACGGAAACTTGTCCAGCCCACGGCATTACATATGGCAATATCTATGATAATCATCTTTGCCTAACCTAACGGAACCTGCTCAACTTACTTCAACATATATAAAATACCATGGAATATATGGCCTTCACTAGAACATTATAAGTACAGGGGATCATCGAATGGAGGAATTTATCAACTCTGCGAAGCAGAGGGGTATCGCGCACACAGATCCTGCCCATATACTGTGCACCATAAATCAGCTTGTCTGTCGTCGTCGTCGTCCGTCGTCGTCCGTCGTCATCGTCGTACGTCGTCGTCTGTCCGGTAACTCCTCCTAGACCGTTCGATGGATTTTCACCAAATTTCACAGATATATACATTTGGCCAATGCTAAGGTCAGTCAAAAAGAAATATTCAATTTAAGTTAAAGGTTAAGGTCAAATGTCAAGGTTAAATATAAGGTCAATATTTCATGTGTTTTAGTTTTTACTCAAGTGTCTTCATTTTCACTATACAAGTTATTGGTAACCTCGATATCATATTGACCAAATCTTAAATAAATATTCTAAAGGTTAAGGTCAAAGATCAAGGTCAAAGGTCAAAATACGTTTTGTACTACTATTTCATATAATAACTGTTAGATTCTCACTAGGCTTACCATGAATATTCGGATTACCCAGGCCAAGGTCATACAAGAAACTATTCAATTCTATATGAAAGGTCAAGGTCACAAGTCAAGGTCAAATATAAGGTCAAAATGCTAATTTCTTTACTTTTCATGCAAACTTCACAAAATTTGGTGAGATAGTTGCACTTTAAATGAAAAGGAAAATAACACATTTAGAGAAACATATCGTGAAGGTCAAGGTGAAGGTGAAGGTCAAGGTCAACTATTCTATAAATATATATAAAACTAACTGATGGGTTTTAATGACATTAGTCATGCTTATTTGATTTTCCTGGGCAATGTCAATGAACAAAAACAATTACTCTTACATAAAGGTCAAGGTTACAGGTCAAGGTCAAAGGTCAACTTATACTATATATTTTTAGTTTTGTATTCAAATGTCTTCATTTTCAATATACAAGGTACTGGTAACCTTGATATCGTATTGCCCAAATTTTAGATAGCTATACTAAAGGGTAAGGTCAAAGTTCAAGGTCAAATGTCAAAATAGTTTTTTACTAGTATTTCTTATACTAACTCTTAGATTCTCACTAGGCTTACCATGTATATTCGGAATACCTAGGCCAAGGTCATATAGTAAACTATTCAATTCCATATGAAAGGTCAAGGTCACAGGTCAAGGTAAAAAACAGGTCAATATGCTATTTTTTTTACTTTTCTTGCAAACTTCACATTTGGTTAGATAGTTGCACTTTCAGTGAAAAGGAAAATAATAAATGTTGAGACATAGAAAGGTCAAGATTAAGGTCAAGGTCACCTATTCTATTAATATATATGAAACTAACTTATGGGTTTTAATGAAATTAGGCATGATTATTTGATTTTCATTGGCAATGTCAATGCAAACAAAACTGTATTCTTACATAACGTCAAGGTTTACAGGTCAAGGTCAAAGGTAATTTTTGTTTTTTTAAAGATTACTAAAAAAAAATGGCTGTGTTATTACTTAAATATATTACTTAAATATCATATATATCAAATTGCACATAAATATTGTAATAGTTAAGGTCAAGGTCAAGGTCAAAATAAGAGTATTTGTCATTATCCCTAAACTCCTCCGTGACTGTTTAATGTATTGTCATAAAAAATACATGCAAATTCAGTTGGTCAATGCGACGACCATCCAAATATGTGTATTTTATTTTTAGTCAAAGGTCAAAGGTCAAGGTCACAGTATATGATCACTATTTGTAATCAATAAGTTTTTATACAAATTTCACCATATTCATAATGCTAGGTAATAAGAACATTGCTGTTAAGCTAACTAAATCCTTAATAAGAAATTCAAAGGTCAAAGGTCAAGGTTAAAGGTCGAAATATGATTTTTACTAGTATTTCCTATTTAATGTAAGATTCTCACTAGGCATATCATGCATATTCGGAATGCCTAAACCAAGATCATACAAGAATAAACATAATTCCATTTAATTGGTCAAGGTCACCGTTCAACGTCAAATATAAGGTCAATATGCTCATTGCTCTACTGTTCATGTAAACTTCACAAACTTCGTTGAAACAGCCGTGCTTTAAGGGAAAATGAAAATTTTAAATTTTTAGACATCATGAAGGTCAAGATGAAGGTTAAAGGTCAAGGTCAATTATTCCTTTAATACCCCTGAAACTAACTGATGATCTTCACTGAAATTTGACACTTATTTGATTTTCTAGGGTTACATCAAAGCAAAAAAATATATAATCCCACATAAAGGTCAAGGTCACAGGCCAAGGTCATAAGTTAACCATCATAAAAAATACTAAATTTTCAATAAGCTGAAGACCGTTAGTTGCATTTTACTTAAATAACATATATTTCAATAATATATATATATTTTATAATACTTAAGGTTAAAGGTAAAGGTCAAAGAACAAAAGAAGAGTGTTAATTATTGGTTTTAAGTCTTCCTAGACTGTTTAACCCTTTGTGTACTGGTGACTTATTTTTGATTGTATTCTAGCTATTATTAAACGATATTGTGGAGCTTATGAAGGATCACAGTTATGCGAGAAGTATTTAGAGAAGCATAAGGAGATGTTTTGGGATTTTAGGGACTTGGAAAAAGCGTATGATCGTGTGGACCGTGAAGCAATGTGGAAGGTGTTAAGGATTTATGAAATAGGAGGAAATTTGTTAGAAGCAGTTAAGAGTTTTTATGAAGGGAGCAGAGCATGTGTGAGAGTAGGAAATGGTGAGTTGAGTGAATGGTTTGAGGTAAAGGTAGGTTTGCGACAGGGTTGTGTAATGTCACCATAACTGTTTAATATGTTTATGGATGGTGTGGTGAGGGAGGTGAAAAGGAGAACTATGGGAAGAGGATTGGGTTTAGTAGGAAAGAATGGTAGAGATTGGGAGTTGAATCAGTTGCTGTTCGCTGATGACACAGCATTGGTGGCGGATTCTGATGAGAAACTGCAGCGGGTAGTCAAAGAGTTTGGTGTGGTTTGTGGAAGGAGGAAACTGAAGGTGAACGTCAATAAAAGTAAAGAAATGGTGTGTAATAGGGGAGAGCATAGGGTGAATCTAGATGTGAGGCTGGATGGAGAAATATTGGAACAAGTAGAGTGTTTTAAATATCTAGGAGGAACGATAAGCAAGAGTGGAGGTATGGAAGTGGAGGTAAAACAGAGAGTGTGTGAAGGAAGGAAGGTTTTCGGAGCAATGGGAAGTATGTGGAAGACGAGAAATCTCGGAGTGAAAGTAAAAAGTGCACTGTATCAAGAAATTGTTGTGCCAACAGTGATGTATGGGGCTGAGACATGGGCTCTGAAGAAAAAGGAGAAAAGAGGGCTGGATGTGATGGAGATGAGCTGCTTGAGGAGTATGTGTGGAGTTACTCGTAGAGACAGATTGAGGAATGAAGAGATACGTAGGAGAGTGGGGCAGCAGGAACATTTGTCAGCTAGAGTGGACAGAAGGGTGCTGAGCTGGTATGGTCATGTTGAACGAATGGGAGATGAAAGGCTTACAAAGAGAATATGTGAGTCAGGTATGTTACGACTGAGGGTTAAATATATCAGGGCTCTTATTCATTGGACTAGTAATGGCATAAATGCTACAACGGAAAGCGCTAGATCCAACCTCTGATGTATATTCCCAGTGAACAAAGAACACAAATACTCTACAGAGTTCTATATGTATTAATAGGTTATTAAACTCTCAATAAATGTGCGTCTACTCTAGGCTTAATGTTATGTGAAAACAGCCTATTACTACCTATAACCGAAGGTGCTTGGTTATGGTATGCAAAGTAAGGTGGTAAGAGAAGGCACAGCTTACGTTACTTTAATCAATAAATGTCAGGCACTCCTGCATGAAAGAAAGTGCACTAAAGTCCTTCAACACCAACAAGGAATCTTCTTTAAATGTTAGATGCTATAAAGATGCTCGTATCGGAAATGGAACCCAAAAAGGCAGGCAGCGGAACAATGCTCGTGCAGGCTATGCACACAAAAAGGCAGAATATATAATGCCGTCGGAGCCAAGAATATCCTAAACACTACAACAATAATAATGATCGCCACAACAATGCAGTATTCCTATCAACAAAAAGAGCCTAAGTCGTTTGGGTCTCAATACATCAAACTAGGCTGCGAAATGCTTGTGTAATCATAAATGGGTATGCATAATAAGAGTAATTAGGTTAATATACTTAATGTCTACTGTGACTGATAAAGTCTAGCTAGAGTCAATGATACGAGATACTGGTGCGCATGGCATGCCGCATAGCCTAGTGCAAATCTCAAGTCTGTGCGTCAAATATTACGTTATAGTGAAGGGTAGCTCTCTTGAGAAACCTTAATACCGAAGTATCAAGCGTTCTCCTGGCGTACCTCAAAGAAAAACAACCGAGCTTAGAACAGTGCAGAATGGCATAGGCAAAAAGCCCTCATTCGTGCATGCTCTACTCTCAATGGCACACAGACTAGAATTTACCCAATCAACTCCAGTTCTCAGGTATGTCGTGCAGCTTTTACCTAAAGCCAGCACTCATAGGAAACAATACCTTATAATATCAGACCCCTAGTCTAGCATTATCTAATCCAGCAGAACACTAATAATTATAGGAAGCGGTACTAAACAATATGAATGCCAACCAATGCTTCGTGATCAACTTATCTTAACAACTAACATACATGGGTTATATCAGACCTTAACGCACAATACAACTGGCCAGCATTAAGCTGATTTTGCAGAGTTAACCAGAGGGGATATGGTATTAATAAAAGGTGGTGAAAGATATGGAAAAAGAGAGAGGTAGGCAGAGGAAAAGATTCTCAGGTGCAGTGCGGGGAACAGGTATCAAGGGATAAGAGAGGTGCGTTCTAGAAACCAGATCTGAGGGAGAGAGTGGCGAGGGACCTGTATATATACTAGCACTAGGTCGAGCCGCGTGAAAAAAAAACGGTAACAAGTCCTCTAACCACTACCAAAGTAGCAAAACATTACGTCAGCAAGCATGGTAAAGAACTCCCTCAACCAATCCCCACGAGGCCAGCCAGCTATGACGTCATCGAGTATAGCAAAACACTACGCGCCCCCTCTCACTCTGTTCTACTCTCTCTCTCTCTCTGATCCTATCATTACTAGTTAAGGATAAAACATATACTTTACAATTAAATATATAAAGCCTTGACATGGGTGAAAACAAAGAGCCTTTCTGGACTGCCCATGACACAAGCTTTCATATGAAATAAAGCACACAACAATACACAAACTGTAGCCACATCCACTGTCCTGGCAATCCTAGCGAGTCACTGTAGGACAAGCCATGCGGTTCTAACGGAGTGGTTAACGTCACAGGTACAAGGGGAGATAGAAGGGCAGGAAGACCCCCATTGAGATGGAGAGACTGTGTAAGAAAGGTTTTGGATGATAGAGGAATGACTATAGATCAGGCAGGGGAAGTGGTGGTGGACAGGAGTGAATGGAGAATGTTTGTGAATAGTTGAGTGAACACGTGGTCATTTGGAGTAAGGGGTCGGGTTCAAGTTGGACTAGATAATAGTCCATCAGGCGCCTTGCCCGGGGAGACGATTAATATGAAGGGTGCGCCTGGAAGTGTGGTGGGAGGGCTTGTGGCTTTGGCTCCGCTGCATGTCTGCCTGCCGAGATCGGAACCTCTCCGGGTGGTCGGGTGCTGGGGGAGTGCTGGAGCGACCTTGGTGACCCTGGTCTCTGGGTCTTCTCCTGGGTGACCTGGATGTGTGTGAGTTTGTGCTTTTTATCTGTGTTTATTTGTTGTTTTATGTTGTTTTTGTGTTTTCCCTGTTCTTGCTCTGTCTTGAGTCGGCTACCCCCAAAATGGGGATTGGGCCTGAGCATATAGATAGATAGATAGATAGATGAAGGATCTGTGGTAGTAAAAAGGGTTAATTAAGATAGTTGAAAGCCTGCTAATTTTATGGATGGCCTTCATAAACTAAATAAAATCGTCTAATATCCAGTATGAAATGAAACCGACAGAACTGCTGAACGGGTTGCGTATCGTCGCCAATTTTGTTTTGGCAAATTCGGTTGGTCAATGCAACGATTGTCCAAATTTTGAGTTTTTGTTATCAACTCTGCGAAGCAGAGTGGTATCGCGCAAACAGATCCCGCCCGTATACTGTGCACCACCAGCCAGCCTGTCTGTTGTCGTCGTCGTCGTCCGTCGTCGTCGTCGTCGTCGTCCGTCTGTCTGTCCGGAAACTCCTCCTAGACCGTTTGATGGATGTTCACCAAATTTCACAGGTATATCCATTTGGTCAATGCGAAGGTCAGTCAACATTTGTTTTTCATTTAACTTAAAGGTTAAGGTCAAAGGTCAAGATTAAAAATAAGGTCAATATTTCATATTTTTTAGTTTTTACTCAAATGTCTTAATTTTCACTATACAAGTTACTGGTAACCTTAATATAGTATTGACCAATTAAAAAGGTAAATATTCTAAAGGGTAAGGTCAAAGGTCAAAGGTCAAAATAATGTTTTCACTTGTATTTCTTATACTAACTGTTATATTCTCACTAGGCTTACCATGTATATTCGGAATACCTAGGCCAAGGTCATACAAGAAACTATACAATTCCATATGAAAGGTCAATGTCACAGGTCAAGGTCAAATAATAGGTCAGTATGATATTTTTTTTACTTTTCATGCAAACTTCACAACATTTGGTGAGATAGTTGTACTTTAAATGGAAAGGAAAATAATACATCTGGACACATATAGCAAAGGTCAAGATAAAGGTCAAAGGTCAAGATCAACTATTCTATTAATATATATGAAACTAACTGATGGGTTTTAATGAAATTAGGCATGCTTATTTGAATTTCCGGGGCAATATCAATGAAAACAAAAAAATACTCTAACAGAAAGGTCAAGGTCACAGGTCAAGGTCAAAGGTCAACTTTTACAATGTATTTTACTTTTTACTCAAATATCTTCATTTTCACTATACAAGTTACTGGTAACCTTAACATCGTGTTGCACATATTTTAGATAAATATTCTAAAGAGTAAGGTCAAAGGTCAAGGTCAAAGGTCAAAATATTTGTTTCACTAGTATTTCTTATACTAAATGTTTGATTCTCACTAGGCTTACCGTGTATATTCGGAATACCTAGGCCAAGGTCATGCAAGAAACTATACAATTCCATATGTAAGGTCAAGGCCACAGGTCAAGGTGATATAAAAGGTCAATGTGCTATTTTGTTTTACTTTTCATGCAAATTCACAACATTTGGTGAGATAGATGCATATTAAATGAAAAGGAAAATACTATATGTTGACATATAATAAAGTCAAGATGAAGGTCAAAGGTCAAGGTTAACTATTCTATTAATATATATGAAACTAACTGATAGGTTTTAATGAAATTAGGCATGCTTATTTGATTTTCTTGGGCAATGTCAATACAAAAAATCATATACTCTTACATAAAGGTCAAGGTCACAGGTCATGGTCAAAGGTCAACTTTTACTGGTATATTTTGTTTTTACTCAAATATCTTCATTTTCACCATAAAAGTAACTGGTAACTTTGATATCGCATTACACACATGTTAGATAAATATTCTAAAGGGTAAGATCAAAGGTCAAAGTCAAAGGTCAAAATAAGGTTGTACTAGTATTTCTTAAACTACCTGTTAGATTCTCACTAGGCTTACCATGTATATTTGGAATACCTAGGCCAAGGTCATATAAGAAACTATACAATTCAATATGAAAGGTCAAGGTCACAGGTCAAGGTCAAATAAAAGGTCAATATGCAATTTTCTTTACTTTTCATGCAAACTTAAAACAAATTGGTGAGATAGTTGCACTTTAAATGCAAAGGAAAATAATACTTTTTGAGACACATCATGAAAGTCAAGGTGAAGGTCAAAGGTCAAGGTTAACTATTCTATAACTATATATGAAACTAACTGATGTGTTTTAATGAAATTAGTCATGCTTATTTGATTTTCCTTGGCAATGTCAATGAACAAAACAATGTACTCTTACATAAAGGTCAAGGTCACAAGTCAAGGTGAAAGGTCAACTTATATTATTTATTTATAGTTTTATTGAAATGTCTTCATTTTCAATACAAGTAACTGGTAACCTTGATTTCGTATTGCCTAAATTTTAGATAAATATTATAAAGGTAAGGTCAAAGTTCAAGGTCAAAGGTCAAATAGGTTTTTTTACTAGTATATTGTCCATACTTTTATTTCTAGGTATTGGACTGTGTAAATTTAAGTATAATCTTAAGTAATAAGTTTGTAGGAATAAGAATCATAATAATATGATTTAGTATAAATGGGAAGAATATTGGATTATGTTCTGTATTAGATATTAAGTAATATGTCGTTCCTATAAACTTAGGTAATAATTCTTGGTGAAGGGAAATAAGTCCCGACCTCATTGCGCACGCGCGAAAAAGTGAGGCTCCCGCAAATTTGACAAGGAACCCTCACTAGCTCTCCAACCACCAAAGGGACCAGATCTAACTCAACTGGTTCTCTCACCTGACCTCACCTCATTCCATTCCATTAATATGTTAGTACTAACCTTAACGTAGCTTTCATCAATCATCTATCATCATTCTCCTAATTATAATTTAAGTCTTGAGGCCCCATTCCATCATTAACTATCCACTAATTTCCTCTTGATCACCACTTGTCATCACACAACTCCACCGCCATTCTCTCGTTGCCTTGTTACCACTCCACACAACCTTACCCGTCGTCTATACTCCAGCAACAAGGTGAATATACTATTGTGTGGTGTTCTTCAATTTACAGTTCATTTCCTCCAATAATATCCACATAATAAATGGTCCTTCGAACGAACACAATTTATTAAATCATCTCAGTTTGTTGTGGGATGACGGTGGGGCGGTTGTTGTGTTATAGCCTAGGCTATGTCAGAGGCATGGTTGTGTTGTTGTGTGTCAGTGGCGCGGCGGCTGTGTTATTATTTTTCTCGGCCAGGCGGCCGCGAGGGTGCCACACATTTAATTAGTACCCTCTAATATCCACACTAACATGTCCCATGGGTTTTTAACCAAGAGGGCTCAATACCTTGAGGATTTGTTGATTCGGCTTGCTTATTATTCTGTGCCGAAGCAACAGCTATACAGTATATAGTGCTTCGAACTTTTTCTGAAATGAATATGTAGGTTCGCCCAACACTTGCATTCTAAAGTATCACTAATTAGGTTAGCAGTACCTATTCAACATTTAAATTTATCTTTAAGGTTGGCCTAAATATTTTCTTAACATTAAAATTTGTCTTTAACACCTAACGAGCGGCCTAGGCGGTAATTAATAATATGTACCGCCCAGCGGGGTGTTTTTACCCAAAATAGGGTTGTTTACGTGATAATTTTCATGCCTAAATAAGACCCAGAGCGTAAAACAAGTATCTATCCCTGAAAGGGCATAAACAGAGCTTTCCAATGACACCCCAATGATCCTTGTACGACGGCTAGTTTTCTTGCAACAATCGCGCAACACGAGTGCAAAAACCATGTAATTCGGTACTTTCCCTACATAATTCACTGTGTAGCGAGTGTGAGAGGGTGGAGGAGGGTGGGATTCATGTCAGTTGGTCCACCGCGGTGGTCTGGAGCAGTCATACGCTCGCTACTCTCCTGCCACCACTTGTCTCTCTCTCTCAGCAACATTACGTGCTGAAAATGGCACACGACTTATGTTGTGAGCCGCCACATAGTCCAAATTTCTTTCACTCGACATGTGTTGTGCGCCGCCAGTCAAGGGTTAAATTAGCCTAACCTAAATTGAGTATTTCTATGTTAGCCTAACCTAAGTTTAATTTTCATTAAATGATTGAGTTTTGGTGTCGAGTAAGTTAGCCTAACCTAAATTTGTATTTTCAATAATTAAGCCTAAATTTATAAATTTAGCATCATGTTAGCCTAACTTCTTGAATTAAATTATAATCTAGCCTACCAAATTTAATTATTTACGATTTAAAGTGTTGGCCTACCCACAAATAATATATTAGATACGTTTATTTCGACATGAGTGTTCTTCTGATCTTTGATATCACCATGTAATAAGTTCCCACCAATGAATACCGCCGTCGTGTTTAAGTGTTAATTCCGAACCGAGTTTGATCGGCGGAAGAATTTTTCTCTTTCGGCTAAACTTTAGTAAACATTTTGTATTTCACAATTTCCATCCGCTTTTGACTAAAGGTGACAATGGACGATCTAGCGCAAGGCAAACGCCGTAGGGCAGGCTTTAACCCTTATTTAGCGGGCTAGGTGGTCTATTTGACCGTAGCGCCCAGCGGGGTGTTTTTGCCCTAAATAGGGTTGGTTACGTGATCATTTTCATGCCTAAATAAGACCCAGAGCGTAAAACAAGTATCTATCCCTGAAAGCGCATAAACAGAGCTTTCCAATGACACCCCAACCATCCTTGTACGACAACTGGTTCTCTTGGAACGATCGCGCAACACGAGTGCAAAAACCATGTAAATAGGTACTTTCCCTACATAATTCCCTGTGTAGCGAGTGCGAGAGGGTAGAGGAGGTTGGGATTCATGTCAGTAGGTCCGCCGCGGTGGTCTGGAGCAGTCATACGCTTGCTACGCTCCTTCCACCACTCATCTCTCTCTCTCAGCAACATTACGTGGTGAAAATGGCACACGACATAAGTTGTGAACCGCCACTTAGTCCATATTTATTTCACACGACATAAGTTGCGCGCCGCCAATTAAGGGTTAAAGGGTCATTAACCGTCCTGTCAAGGGATTTAGAGGGGTTCTTGGATACCGCAACTCGGGTAAAAGTAGAGGCTAAATTGCATAGCTTACAGACACAAGTGGCCAAGTTTGAAGCCAATCAAGATGTTTTGTTGCTGCTATATACCTCCGACACCGAGTATTTTAAGGAAAACCAAGAGGATACCCTCTACATATTTGATATGTGTGGGATAATCGCTACTCTGAAGGAGAAACTGGGTCGACCAGAGAGGCAAAATCAGTCTGAAGTAAAGAAAGTATCGGGTGTTAAATTGCCGCACCTGACTTTGCCCACCTTCACTGGCGACCCTACAATATGGACGGGATTATGGGATATGTTTAGATGTGTGGTGCATGAGAGGACTAATTTAAGTGCGATTCAAAAACTAACGTACATAAGGGGTCAGCTACAGGGAGACACCTATAAACTAGTAGAAGGCTTTACGGTTGAGGGTGCAAGTTATGGCCCTGCCGTGGACTTACTTCAGGAGACCTTCGGGCATCCCGACAGAGTAAAAGCAGCACACATCATGAACTTTCATGACCTTGTCTCACCTAAATGTCAAACAGCACAACTAAAGGCTTTTTACGCCAATATGGAAAGTGCAATGCGATCTATGACTAGTCAAAGGGTAAGTTTAGAGGAATTCTGCGTGGTGACACTCTTGAATAAATTGCCATCGTTGCATTGACCAACCGAATTTGCCAGCAAAATTTGGTGACAATACGTAACCTGTTCAGTACAGTTCTGTTAGTTTCATTTCATACTGGATATTAAGACGATTTTATTTAGTTTATGAAGGGCCTCAATATAATAAGCAGGCTTTCAACTATCTTAACACCTTACGAGCGGCCTATGCGGTTTATTTATGTGTACCGCACAGCGGGGTGTTTTTAGCCAAAATAGGGCTGTTTACGTGATCATTTTCATGCCTAAATAAGACCCAGAACGTAAAACAAGTACCTATCCCTGAAAGGGCATAAACAGAGCTTTCGAATGACACCATAACGATCCTTGTATGATGGATAGTTTTCTTGCAATAACCGTGCAACGCGAGTGCAAAAAGCAGGTAATTCGGTACTTTCAGTACATAATTGAGTATGTAGCGAGTGAGAGAGGGAGGAGGGAGCTGAGATTTGTGTCAGTAGGTTCGCCGCGGTGGTCTGGAGCAGTCATACGCTCGCTAGTCTCCTGCCACCACTTGTCTCTCTCTCTCAGCCACATTACGTGCTGAAATTGCCACTCGAGTTATGTCGAGCGCCGCCACATAGTCCAGCTTTATTTAACTCGACTTATGTTGCTCGCCGCTAAATAAGGGTTAATTAACCCTTTTTACTACCACAGATCCTTCATACGCTCCACAAAATCGTCTAATTATAGCTAGACTACACAATAAAGACGTCACAGGTACACAAAGGTTTAAACAGTCTAGGAAGAGTTTAAAGAAAATTATTAAACTCTTGTTTTGTTCTTTGACATTGACTTTTAACCGTAAGTATTATAATATATATATATGATATTTAAGTTAAATGCAACTAACAGTCGTCAGCTTATCGAAAATTTAGTATTTTTTATGATGAAGGTTAACTTATGACCTTGGCCTGTGACATTGACCTCTATGTAGGATTCTATTTTTGTTTGCTCTGCTGTAACCCTGGAAAATCAAATAAGTGTGTCAAATTTCATTAACAATTATCAATTTGTTTCAGAGGTATTAAAGAAATAGTTGACCTTGACTTTCATCTTGACCTTCATGATGTCTGAAAAATTAATTTTTTAATTTTCCCTTAAAGCACAATTATCTCAACGAATTTTGTGAAGTTTACATGAATAATACAGAAATTAGCTTATTGACCTTATATTTAATGTTGACCTGTGACCTTGACCTATCAAATTAAATTATATTCATACTTGTATGACAATGGTCTAGGCATTCCGAATATGCATGATATGCCTAATGAGAATCTTACATTAAATAGGAAATACTAGTAAAAATCATATTTCGAATTTTAACCTTGACCTTTGACCTTCAACCTTAGAATTTCTTATCCAGGATCTAGTTAGCTTAACATCAATGTTCATGTTAACTAGCATTATGAATATGGTGTAATTCGTATAAAAACATATCGATTACAAATAGTGGTCATATACTGTGACCTTGACCTTTGACCTTTGACTTAAAATAAAATACATATATTTGGATGGTCGTCGCATTGACCAACAGCATTTGCCTGTTATAATTTGGTGACAATACATTAAACAGTCTAGGAGGAGTTTAGGGTAAATGACAAATACTCTTGCTTTGACCCTGACCTCTGAGCTTCACTATTACAATATCTGTCTCTCCTCAAACATCTTTCCTTCTTGCTGGAAGTTTGCTCTCATTCAACCTGTCCCAAAGAAGGGTGACCGCTCTCAACCCTCCAACTATCGTCCAATTGCTCTCATCTCTTGTATCTCTAAAGTTTTTGAAACTATTCTTGCTTCCAAATTGCTTCCAAAATTCCAGATTGACATGCGGAACGCATTCAACAGCATTCGCAGGGATGTCTTCCTCCGTGCAGCTCAAGAACACATCCCCACTCTGTACCCCCTACTTTGGCAGGCTTATTCCAAACCTTCAATCCTGATTTTTGGCGAGACGGTAATCCCATCAGAGACCGGGTTACAGCAAGGAGATCCAGGTGGTCCTGCTCTTTTCTCAATAGGGGTGGATGCAGCAGCTAACAAAGTAAGGTCAGAACTGAATGTATGGTAACCTGGACGATGCAACCTTGGGTGGGTCAGTAGAGAACGTTCTAACCGACCTAAATAACATCGTAACTGACCTTGGCCAGGCCGGGCTAGTGATAAATGACACCAAATGTGAACTTGTCCTCCTCAACCACACACGTGAACAAGGAGAAGAGACTCAGGCCCTGTTTCGAAACATATTGCCAGATGTAAAGATCCTTCAGGAGCACCAGCAAACCCTATTAGGTTCCCCACTAACTCTGGCAGCAATCCCACCCGCACTTCAAGTTAAAAAGGAGGAGCTTCAACGTCTCGTGAGTCGCCTGATACACATCGATGCCCACTCAGCTCTGGCCCTGCTCAAAAACTGTTTCTCCATCCCAAAACTCCAATACCTCCTGCGCACATCGATGACTTACACGAACAATGGTGGCCTCCAAGAATTAGACAGCATAATCCGAGAAGCAGTGACCAGCATCACCAACGTGGAATTTAAAGAACGGGCCTGGACACAAGCCACCCTTCCTGTCCGCCTCGGGGGCTTGGGCATACGGAGAGCCTCGGATATTGCCTCCCCAGCCTTTATCTCTTCCCTCATCGCGACCAACGACCTCGTATTGTCCATCCTTTATTCTCAACCCGGAATGACACTTAATGGTGACGTAACAGCAGCGATTAACACCTGGATGGGAAGTACAGGAGTAGAGGAGGAGCCTCAGGGTACCTCCAGGAGCAAGCAGAAAGCGTGGGATACCATCTCGGCGAAGAAAACTCAAGAAAATCTCCTAACCAATGCAGACCAGGTTGCAAAAGCACGCCTCCAGGCAGCCGCCCGTTCGGAGAGTGGCTTGTGGTTACACGCCATCCCCATCCCACCTCTTGGAACTCACTTGGATGCTGAAGCGCTCCGGGTTGCCATCGCGCTCAGAGTGGGTGCGGCAGTTTGTCACCCACACATTTGCAAGTGTGGTGGGAGGATGGATGCTCAAGGTCACCATGCCTTGTCATGCAATTACAACGCAGGCCGCCTGCCAAGACACTCTGCACTAAATGATGTCATAAAACGGGCCCTGCAGAGTGCTAACCGTGCATCAATCCTCGAACCACATGGACTTCACAGAAAAGATGGCAAACGGCCAGATGGGATGACCACTTTCCCTTACAAGAATGGCCGGTGCCTCGTGTGGGATGCCACATGTGTTGACACTTTCTCCACAACCATCATCACCAGAAACGCCGACGAAGCAGGTGAAGCCGCCCGGATAGCAGAAAATAAAAAGTGAGAAAAATATCAAGCCATCGCCAGAATTCATCAGTTCGAGCCCCTGGCATTCGAAACTTCAGGAGTCTTCGGCCCTACCACCCTTAAGATGGTGAATGAAATAGGCCGTAAAATCAGAGAAGTTTCAGGAGAACCCCGGGAAACCCTCTGGCTCAAGCAAAGACTAGGGATGGCTATCCTCCGGGGCAATGCCACCAGCGTCATGAGCTCAGTTCGACAGGACTGGGTCATGCCACTGTGTGAGGCCCGGCAGGAGTGGTGTATCCGTAGTCTTTCCACAGTAGGGTAAAACAAAACATAAACTTTATTTGTATGTAACATGTGTGATGCACATAAATAAAAGGGGATGTGTCGGATGGTTGAAAGCCACAGTTGCTCGCGCGTTTGGGGCTAGCAACATGTATTATGAAAAACATGCATCCTCCTTCATTCACTGTCCCCCCCTTCACTCACTCAACCCCACAATTTGCCGGAGGATAACAGGTTTTTCACAATACGTAGACGGAGGTCTTTTTAAAAAAAAAATCTTAAGCATTTCTCTTCTCATAATCTGCTCTCAGATCGCCAGTATGGCTTCCTTAAGGGTCGCTCTACTTGTGATCTTCTTTCATATCTTACTAACTCTTGGTCATCCAACTTTCGGGATTTCGGTGAGACTTTTTCTGTTGCACTAGACATATCGAAGGCCTTCGATAGAGTCTGACACAAATCTTTAATTTCCAAACTGCCCTCCTTCGGTTTCTGTCCCTCCATATGTCCCTTTGTCTCTAATTTCCTTTCCGGCTGTTCCATAGCTGCGGTTGTGGACGGCCATCGCTCAGTTTCTCATCCTATCAACTCCGGTGTTCCTCAGGGTTCTGTCCTATCTCCTATTCTCTTTCTAATTTTCATAAATGATCTCAACTGTACATCCAATCCCATCCATTCATACGCAGACGACTCTACTTTACACCACTCAATTAGTTTTCCAGAATGTCCCAGCCAGCAATCCCTCAAAAGTAAACTTAATGAAGCCATAAAATGCTTATCTTCTGATCTACCTACTATTTCCAATTGGGGTAGAGAAAACCTTGTTGCATTTAATGCTTCCAAAACTCAATTTATCCATCTGACTACCCGTCAGGAACCTCCAGAGGACTATCCCTTATTCTTCAACATTACAAAAATCAACCCTTCATCTTCTCTCAATGTTCTCGGTGTCTCTTTTTCTTCTGCTCTCACTTGGAAATACCATATTCCCAGTCTCGCTAAGGCAGCCGCCCAGAAGCTGGGTGTGCTCAACTGCCTCAAGGGGTTCTTTAACCCTGCGCAGCTTCTTGCTCTGTACAGGGGCACAGTGCGTCCTTGTATTGAGTATTGTTCACATGTGTGGTGAGGATCCTCTCACACCGCACTCCTAGATAAAATAGAAAGGAAAGCCTTTCGTATCATTAACTCCCGTCCACTCACCAACTCTCTGCAATCTCTCTGTCTTCGCCGCAATGTTGCATCTCTCTCGCTATTCTATCGCTACTACAATAATCAGTGTTTCTCGGAGCTTTCCCAGTGTATACCACCTCCTCTATGTAGGGTACGTAGTACCCGCCTTGCAGCACTATCCCACCCCTACTCTGTGCAACTCTCCAACCCAAGAGTGAAACGTTATTCTCAGACTTTCTTCTATTCAACTACTGAGTTCTGGAACTCTCTCCCAGAATCAGTCTTTCCCTCTTCCTATGACTTAAATTGCTTCAAACTCCGTGTGTCCAGGCATTTTAGCTCGAACGTCCCTTGATTTCGGCCCTGTCACTCTTTGAAATCTGGGGGAGGCACACGCTGCAGGCAGTTATGCCTGTGAAATTTGATATATATATGATATCTAAGTAATAAGCCATAACAGAGCCAGTTTTCCAAAATTTGAGTAATCTTTTTTAATAAATAATAAAAGTTGACCTTTGACCCTGACCTGTGACCTTGACCTTTATGTAAGAGTACATTTTTGTTTGCATTGACATTGCCCTGGAAAATCAAATAAGCATGCCTAATTTCATTAAAACTCATCAGTTAGTTTCATATAAATTAATGGAATAGTTGACCTTGACCTTTGACATTTATCTTGACCTTTACATGTCTAAACATTTATTATTTTCTTTTTCACTTAAAGTGCAACTATCTCGCCAAATTTTGTGAAGTTTGCATGAAAAGTAAAGAAAATAGCGTATTGACCTTTTATTTGACCTTGACCTTTCATATGGAATTGAAAAGTTTCTTGTATGACCTAGTGAGAATTTAACAGTTAGTATAAGAAATACTAGTTAAAACACATTTTGACCTTTGACATTGAAATTTGCCCTTACCCTTTAACATATTTATCTAAGATTTGGGCAATACGATATGTTACCAGTAACTTGTATTGTGAAAATGAAGACATTTGAGTATAAAGTAAAATAAATAGTAAAATTTTACCTCTGACCTTGACCTGTGACCTGGACCTTTATGTAAGAGAATTTTTTTGTTTTCAATGACATTGCCCTGGAAAATCAAATAAGCATGCCTAATTTCATTAAAACCCATCAGTTAATTTCATCTATATTAATAGAATAGTTGACCTTGACCTTTGACCTTTATCTTGACCTTTATGATATGTGTCCAAATGTATTATTTTCCTTTTCATTTAAAGTGCAACTTTCTCACCAAATTTTGTGAAGTTTACATGAAAAGTAAAGAAAATAGCATATTGACCTTTTATTTGACCTTGACCTGTGACCTTGACCTTTCATATGGAATTGAATAGTTTCTTGTATGACCTTGGCCTAGGTATTCCGAATATACATGGTAAACCTAGTGAGAATCTAACAGTTAGTATAAGAAATACTAGTAAAAACCCATTGTGACCTTTGACCTTTCCCTTTAAAATATGTATCTAAGATTTGGACAGTACGATATTAAGGTTACCAGTAACTTGTATTGTGAAAATGAAGATATTTGAGTAAAAAGTAAAATGAATAGTAAAATTTGACCTTTGACCTTGACCTGTGACCTGGACCTTTATGTAAGAGTACTTTTTTTGTTTTCAATGACATTGCCCTGGAAAATCAAATAAGCATGCCTAATTTAATTAAAAACCCATCAGTTAGTTTCATATATATTAATAGAATAGTTGACCTTGACCTTTATCTTGACCTTTATGATGTGTCCAAATGTAATCTTTTCCTTTTCATTTAAAGTGCAACTATCTCACCAAATGTTGTGAAGTTTGCATGAAAAGTAAAGAAAATAACATATTGACCTTTTATTTGACCTTGAACTGTGACCTTGACCTTTCATATTGAATTGTATAGTTTCTTGCATGACCTTGACCTAGGTATTCCAAATATACATGGTAAGCCTAGTGATAATCTAACAGTTAGTATAAGAAATACTAGTGAAAAACTTATTTTGACCTTTGACCTTACCCTCTAGAATATTTACCTAAAATTTGGTCAATACGATATTAAGTTACCAGTAACTTGTATAGTGAAAATGAAGACATTTGAGTACAAACTAAAAAATATGAAATATTGACCTTATTTTTAACCTTGACCTTTGACCTTAACCTTTAAGTTAAATGGAAAATGTCTTTTTGACTGACCATCGCATTGACGAAATGGATATACGTGTGACATTTGGTGAAAATCCATCGAACGGTCTAGGAGGAGTTTCCGGACAGACAGACGGAAGACGACGGACGACGACGACGGACGACGACGACGACGACAGACAGGCTGGCTGGTGCTGCACAGTTTACGGGCGGGATCTGTTTGCGCGATACCACTCTGCTTCGCAGAGTTGATAAACTGCATACACAACTCTGCGACCTATAATTCTTCAAGTAGTATTGAATCTCTTAGGTAAAATTGGCTTATATACAGTATATATATATTTATATATATATATATATATATATATATATATATATATATATATATACACAAGCTACTAAATGTTTTTATACTCAAAGTCGGACTTGAACCACCTACAGTCAGAACAAGTGCCCATACTTTAATCCACTATACCACGGTGTGATAGAGGATACTTGTGTGCAGTGGATTAAAGCATGGACACTCGTCCTGACTGTTGGTGGTTCATGTCCGCCTGGGAGTATATGTATATAGTTACATTTATGATCACATAAAGGTGTGCAGTTTACGCATTACCAATAAAAAAAATAAAAAATGCATACGCAACTCTGCGACTAGAATTCTGCAAGTATTATTGAATCTCTTAGGTAAAATCGGTTTATTATATATATTATATACAGTATATTATATTATATTATTATATATATATACATATATACAGTATATATATATAATATATTATATTATAAAGTTGGTTAGTGAAGAGAACATAATAATATATATATATATATATATATATATATATATATATATATATATATATATACTGTATATATAATTACATTTATGATCGTATTGAATCTTAACCACTGGAATATTTATCTATATTAAGGTCAGCGTAACACTATTTTGTAGCATTTTGAATATGGTGTAATTCAAATTTAGAATATATATAAGAAAGAAATAGTGATCTTCTGTGACCTTCACCATTCACCTTGACCTTTGTAAAACAAAAACACAAAATTTGGACAATCGTTGCATTGACCAACCGAATTTGCCAACAAAATTTGGTGAAGATATGTAACCCGTTCAGTACAGTTCTGTCGGTTTCATTTCATACTGGATATTAAGACGATTTTATTTAGATTATGAAGGGCCTCCATAAAATTAGCAGGCTTTCAACTATCTTAATTAACCCTTTTTACTACCACAGATCCTTCATACACTCCACAAAATCATCTAATTATAGCTAGTCTACAATAGAAAAAGATGTCACCGGTACACAAAGGGTTAAACAGTCTAGGAAGAGTTTAAAGAACATTATTAACACTCTTCTTTTGTTCTTTGATCTTGACATTTAATGTTAAGTATTATAATATACAGTATATATACAGTATATATATATATATGATTGAATTATATGATACTTAATTAAGTAAAATGCAACTAACAGTCGTCAGCTTATCGAAAATTTAGTATTTTTTATGATGAAGGTTAACTTTTGACCTTGACCTTGATGTAGGATTGTATTCTTGTTTGCTTTGATGTAAACCTAGAAAATCATATAAGTGTGCCAAATTTCACTAAAGATTATCCGTTAGTTTCAAAAGTATTAAAGGAATTGTTGACCTTGACCTTTGATCTTCATCTTGACCTTCATGATGTCTGAAAATTTATCATTTTAATTTTCCCTTAGAGCACAACTGTCTCAACGAATGTTGTGAAGTTTACATGAATAGTAAAGAAATTAGCTTATTGACCTTATATTTGACGTTGATCTGTGACCTTGACCTATCAAATGGAATTATGTTTATTCTTGTATGGCCTTGGTCTAGGCATTCCGAATATGCATGATATGCCTAATGAGAATCTTACATAAAATAGAAAATACTAATAAAAATCATATTTCGACCTTTAATCTTGACTTTCGACCTTAGAATTTCTTATCCAGGATATAGTTAGCTTAACAGCAATGTTCCTATTAACTAGCATTATGAATATGGCGTAATTTGTATAAAAACATATTGATTATATA
Source organism: Paralithodes platypus (assembly GCA_032716605.1). NCBI lineage: Eukaryota > Metazoa > Arthropoda > Malacostraca > Decapoda > Lithodidae > Paralithodes > Paralithodes platypus. The sequence goes on from CM064526.1 coordinate 14,267,993, forward strand.
ATGACCTTTGACCTTTGACTTAAAATAAAATACATATACTTGTATGGTCGTCGCATTGACCAACTGAATTTCCTGTATAATTTGGTGACACTACATTAAACTATCTAGGAGGAGTTTAGGGAAAATTACAAATACTCTTGTTTTGACCCTGACCTCTGACCTTAACTATTACAATATTTATGTGAAATTTGATAAATATGATATTTAAGTAATAAGTCATAACACAGCCAGTTTTCCAAAAGTTGAGTAATTTGTTTTAATAAATATTAAAAGTTGTCTTTGAGCTTGACCTGTGACCTTGACCTTTATGTAAAAGTAAATTTTTGCTTGCATTGACATTGCCTATGAAAATCAAATAAGGATGCATAATTTCATTAAAACCCATCAGTTAGTTTTATATATATAAATAGAATAGTTGACCTTGACCTTTGACCTTTAAAAGTCTCAACATTTATTATTTTTCTTTTCACTTAAAGTGCAACTATCTCACCAAATGTTGTGAAGTTTGCATGAAAAGTAAATAACAAATTGCACATTGACCTTGACCTGTGACCTTAACCTTTCATATGAAATTGAATAGTTTCTTGTATGACCTTGGCTTAGGTATTCCGAATATACATGGTAAGCCTAGTGAGAATGTAACAGTTAATATAAGAAATTCTAGTAAAACAAAATTGTTTGACCTTTGACCTTACCCTTTAAAATATTCATCTAAGATTTGGGAAATAAGATATCAAGGTTACCAGTACCTTGTATAGTGAAAATGAAGACATTTGAGTAAAAAGTAAAATAAATAGTAAAAGTTGACCTTTGACCTTGACCTTTATGTAGGAGTACTTTTTTTTTGTCATTACCATTGCCCTGAAAAATCAAATAAGCATGCCTAATTTCATTAAAACCCATCAGTTAGTTCCATATATATTAATAGAATAGTTGACCTTGACCTTTGATCTTCATCTTGATCTCTATGATATGTGTGTCCAATTGTATCATTTTCCTTTTCATTTAAAATGCAACTAGCTCACCAAATTGTGTGAAGTTTCCATGAAAAGTAAAGGAAATAGCATATTTACCTTTTATTTGACCTTGACCTTTGACCTTACCCTTAGTAATATTTACCTAAAATTCGGTCAACACGATATATAGGTTACCAGTAACTTGTAAAGTGAACATGAAGAAATTTGAGCAAAAACTAAAAAATATGAAATATTGACCTTATTTTTAACCTTGACCTTTGACCTTAACCTTTAGGTTAAATGGAAAATTTCTTTTTGACTGACTATTGCATTGACCAAATGGATATACCTGTGAAATTTGGTGAAAATCCATTGAACGGTCTAGGAGGAATTTCTGGACAGACAGACGGACGACGACGACGACGATGGACGACGACGACGACAGACGACGACGACAGACAGGCTGGCTGGTGGTGCACAGTATATGGGCGGAATCTGTTTGCGCGATACCACTCTGCTTCGCAGAGTTGATAAAAGTTGACCTTTGACCTTGACCTTTATGTAAGAGTACATTTTTGATTGCATTGACATTGCCCATGAAAATCAAATAAGCATGCCTAATTTCATTAAAACCCATCAGTTAGTTTCTTATATATTAATAGAATAGTTGACCTTGACCTTTATTTTGACCTTTATATGTCTCAACATCTATTATTTTCCTTTTCACTTAAAGTGCACCTATCTCACCAAATTTTGTGAAGTTTGCATGAAAAGTAAAGAAAATAGCATATTGACCTTTTATTTGACCTTGACCTGTGACCTTGACCTTTCATTTGGAATTGAATAGTTTCTTGTATGACCTTGGCCTAGGTATTCCAAATATACATGGTAAACCTAGTGATAATCGAACAGTTAGTATAAGAAAAACTAGTAAAAAAAACATTTGACATTTGACCTTGAAATTTGACCTTACCCTTTAAAATATTTATCTAAGATTTGGGCAATACGATATTAAAGTTACCAGTAACTTGTAATGTGAAAATGAAGATATTTGAGTAAAAAGTAAAATATATAGTAAAAGTTGACCTTTGACCTTGACCTGTGACCTGGACCTTTATGTAAGATTATTTTTTGTTATTGAAATTGCCCTCGAAAATCAAATAAGCATGCCTAATTTCATTAAAACCCATCAGTTAGTTTCATATAATTATATTAATAGAATAGTTGACCTTTATCTTGATCTTTATATGTCTCAACATTTATTATTTTCCTTTTCACTTAAAGTGCAACTATCGCACCAAATGTGAAGTTTGCATGAAAAGTAAAGAAAATAGCATATTGACCTTTTATTTGACCTTGACCTGTGACCTTGACCTTTCATATGGAATTGTATAGTTTCTTGTATAACCTTGGCCTATGTATTCCAAATATACATGGTAAGCCTAGTGAGCATCTAACAGTTAGAATAAGAAATAGTAGTAAAAACATATTTTGACCTTTGACCTTGACCTTTGACCTTACCCTTTAGAATATTTACCAACAATTTGGTCAGTACGATAGTAAGGTTAACAGTAACTTGTATAGTGAAAATGAAGACATTTGAGTAAAAATTAAAAAATATGATATATTGACCTTATTTTTAACCTTGACCTTTGACTTTAACTTTTAAGTTAAATAGAAAATGCCTTTTTGACTGACCATCGCATTGATCAAATGGATATACCTGTGAAATTTGGTGAAAATTCATAGAACGGGCTGGGAGGAGTTTTCGGTCAGGCCGACGGACGACGATGACGACGACGGACGACGACGACAGACAGGTTGGCTGGTGGTGCACAGTATATGGGCGGAATCTGTTTGCGCAATACCACTCTGCTTCGCAGAGTTGATAAGGAGTACCTGGTATACCATAGACGGTACAGTGTACCCATATGTCAATATTGTGACCTCCATACTGGTTAGACCTCATATAGCAAGCTAATGATATTGTGGCTCCAGACACTATCTAAAACCCAAAACACAGTCCACTATTAATATAACGAGTACCTGGTGTACCATAGCTAGTACAATGTATCCCTATATCAATAATGTGACCTCCATACCGGTCAGACCTCATATAGCAAGCTAAATATATTGTGGCTCCAGACACTATCTACAACTCTCAACACAATCCACTATTAATATAATGAGTACCTGGTGTACTATAGACGGTTAAGTGTTCCCCTATGTCAATATTGTTACCTCCATACCGGTCAGACCTCATATAGCAAGCTAATGATATTGTGGCTCCAGACACTATATACAACCCTCAACACAATCCACTAATAATATAACGAGTACCTTGTGTACCATATCCAGTACAGTGTACCCATATGTCAATATTGTGACCTCCATACCGGTTAGACCTCATATAGCAAGCTAATTATATTGTGGCTCCAGACACTATCTACAACCCTCAATACAATCCACTATTAATGTAACGAGTACCTGGTGTACCATAGCCGGTACAGTGTACCTCTATGTCAATATTGTGACCTCCATACTGCAAAGACCTCGTATAGCAAGCTAATAATATTGTGGCTTCAGACACTTTCTACAACCCTAAACACAATCCACTATTAATACAACGAGTACCTGGTTTACCATAGCCGGTACAGTGTACCCCTATGTCAATATTGTGACCTCCATACCGGTCAGACCTCATATAGCAAGCTAATGATATTGTGGCTCCAGACACTATCTACAACCCTCAACACAATCCACTATTAATATAATGAGTACCTGGTGTACCATAGCCGGTACAGTGTACCCCTATGTCAATATTGTGACCTCTATACCAGTCAGACCTCATATAGCAAGCTAATGATATTGTGGCTCCAGTCACTATCTACAACCCTCAACACAATCCACTAAATAATATAACGAGTACCTGGTGTACCATAGCAGGTAAACTGTACCCCTATATCAATATTGTGACCTCCATACCGGTCAGACCTCATATAGTAAACTAATGATATTATGGCTCCAGACACTATCTACAACCCTCTACACAATCCACTTTTAATATATTGAGTACCTGGTGTACCATAGCCGGTACAGTTTACCCCTATGTCAATATTGTGACCTCCATACCGGTCAGACCTCATATTGCAAGCTAATGATATTGTGGCTCCAGACACTATATACAACCCTCAACACAATCCACTATTAATATAACGAGTACCTGGTGTACCATAGCCGGTACAGTGTACCCCTATGTCAATATTGTGACCTCCATACCGGTCAGACCTCATATAGCAAGCTAATGATATTGTGGCTCCAGACACTATCTACAACCCTCAACACAATCCACTATTAATAAAACAAGTACCTGGTGTTCCATAGCCGGTACAGTGTACCCCTATGTCAATATTGTGACCTCCAGACTGGCCAAACCTCATATAGCAAGCTAATGATACTGTGGCTCCAGACACTATCTACAACCCTCAACACCGTCCACTATTAATATAACGAGTACCTGGTGTACCATAGCCGGTACAGTGTACCCCTATGTCAATATTGTGACCTACAAAACTGGTCAGACCTCATATAGCAAGCTAATGATAGTGTGGCTCCAGCACTATCTACAACTCTCAACACAATCCACTAATAATATAGCGAGTACCTGGTGTACCATATCCGGTACAGTGTACCCCTATGTCAATATTGTGACCTCCATACCGGTGAGACCTCATATAGCAAGCTAGTGATATTGTGGCTCCAGACACTCTCTACAACCCTCAACACAATCCACTATTAATATAACGACTATCTGGTGTACCATAGCCGGTATAGAGTACCCCTATGTCAATATTGTGACCTCCAAAACTGGTCAGACCTCATATAGCAAGCAAATTATATTGTGGCTCAAGACACTATCTACAACCCTCAACATACAGACTATTATTATAACGAGTACCTGGTGTACCATAGCCGGTACAGTGTACCCCTATGTCAATATTGTGACCTCCATACCGGTCAGACCTCATACAGCAAGCTAATGATATTGTGGCTCCAGACACTATCTACAACCCCTAAACACAATCCATTATAAATATAAGGAGTACCTGGCGTACCACAGCCGGTACAGTGTACCCCTATGTCAATATTGTGACCTCCATACCGGTCAGACCTCACATAGTAAGCTAATGATATTGTGGCTACAGACACTATCTACAACCCTCAACACAATCCACTATTAATATAATGAGTACATGGTGTACCATAGCCGGTAGAGTGTATCCCTATGTCAATATTGTGACCTCCATACCGGTCAGACCTCATATAGCAAGCTAATGATATTGTGGCTCAAAACACTATCTACAACCCTCAACACATACACTATTATTATAACGAGTACCTAGTTATAAAACTATCCAAAATGCTGACAAGAAACACATTCCAAGAGGTAACAGAAAAAGACACAACCCCAACTTCACACCAGAAATTCAAAACCTCATCAGACAACGCCACATACTGAAACACTCCCCAGCACCCCACACACAAGACATCACACAACAAATTCAAGCACTCAACACCCAAACTAACAACAAAATACAAGAACAACAAAAACTAAATTGGAATAACTTCCTACAAACACTTGATCACAAAACAAACCTCAAAAAACTCTACAAAACACTAACAGCATCACACTTTCCAACAGCAACACAACACAATCACATGCTGCAATCACAACAACAGACTCTACTCCTTCATGTAAACAACAAGCAAACACTCTCATCAATCACTTCTCACATGTCAGCCACCTAAAACCTCACAAAGACGACCGACGTGTCATCCAACGTAAGAGACAATTCCCCACAGACCCTGACTATACACCCTTCACCAATCACCAGACAAAGCATATCATCAACAATCTCAAGCACTCACCCGCCTGTGGCCTAGACAACATAAGCAACATACACCTCAGACACCTGGGACCACAAGGCATACAAGCACTCACTAACATATCAAACTACAGCTATTCACACAACACAATACCAGACATTTGGAAGCATGGTATCATCATCACATTCCCCAAACCCAACAAAGACCCCACGCTACCCTCCACGCACCGCCCCATCACACTCCTTTGCTCCCCCTCCAAAGTCATGGAGCGCCTAGTATTACAACTAATTACACCTGACCTACCCCTAGCTCCAACACAACATGGCTTTAGGCCACTGCACTCCACAAACACTCTTCTCACAGACCTTACACAAAGAGCTTTCGACGGCATCAACTCAGCTAGACCACCACACAGATCACTATTAGCCACACTCGACATTAGTAAAGCCTTCGATGCCATCCCCCGCCACAACCTAACAAACAAAATCTACAACACAAACAAGGTACTGATGTGGCGGCGTCTACGCCATGGGGCCACCTACCGAGACTGCCAACCGCGGATGGCTGACGACCCTCCACTGCCGAAGACAAAATCAACGACCAGTGGAGGAAAACCGGATGCCGGCCGCGGGGAGCAGTTTCGGGAGCCAAACCGTCACAACCATCCCCTGCCCCCTCCCTGGGGGCACGGGTCCTTGGAGCGGCTTCGGTCGCGCCGGGAATTTCCACACCTCTCACACCACACACACACATCGCACAGTTTTTCCTACACCGAGAAATGACTCTCCGGCTGTCATTTCTCAAAGACTTCTTCTAGCCGGAGACATTGAGAGCAACCCAGGACCCACGTACACATACATATGTCCAACTTGCTCAAAACCCATCACTTCGAGTCGCCATACTAGGGGTTCAGTTCTCTGCAATTTTTGTGGGAACTGGACCCACTTCACCTGCACAACACTTGCCTCCAAGAAACACTACACAAACACTTGGACCTGTTCCTCATGCCCCTCCCTCTCCCAGTCAAATCCCTCACCTAAAACCCGTCCACCTCTCCTCCCCAACCCACCTATCCTTCCCATATCATGCACTCTCCTCCCTAACCCACCAAACCTTCCCATGCCATCCACATCCTCAACTCAACACACCACACCCCATCCTAATCCATTCCAACCCCCATCTCCTGCTCCCCAATCCTCACCGCCACCTCACCCCTCCCCAGCCCCCCCCCCCCCCCCCCCCACCCCATCCTCGTGCAGCAGCACCCAACATACATCGTGCACATAACATTAACATTCTTCAACTGAACATAGATGGCATCAACACAAAGAAACACAAACTCTCACACTTCATCAAACAACACAACATACACATTGTTATCTGACAAGAAACAAACTCCGCACAACACAAAAAACACCCATATTTCATAATTTCACCACCATCAGACAAGACCGGGCTGTCGGCGGGGGCGGTGGACTCATAACCCTGGTACACAAAGAATTATCATACATAGTAACCAGTGTACAAACTAAATCCCTCCTCCCCCCAAATGATAGCACAACAGAAATACAGTCAATTAAAATACGCACTGGCAACAACTCCAACATAACCATCATAAATACATACATCCCTCCCCAAACATCCCCTACAGTACCAAATTAATACAGACCACACTTACAACACATCACAAACACCCCACACACCCCACACATCATCCTGGGTGGTGACTTCAACGCCAAGACGTCGGCCTGGTTTGTCGACAACCCCGACACAGACAGAGGGCTGGTACTACAAAACCAAACCGATAACCTCATCATCCTTAACGACATCCATCAACATACCCATATTCCTCACCAAGCCCTCTATAACCCATCATCTCCAGACATCACCTTTTGCTCCCCAGAACTCGCCCCCACAACATCCTGGAGGGTGGTCAGAACCTTAGGCTCTGACCACCTCCCGATCATTATCACCACCAAAACCAGACTCACCCCAGCTAGCCACAAACACACATACACCAATTATAAAAGAGCTAACTGGGAAGCATTCACAAATGAGACAGAACAACACTTCACAACTCTAAACAGTACACCCATCACTAACATCAACAATGCTGTACACATACTCAATACAACTATCCAAAATGCTGACAAGAAACACATTCCAAGAGGTAACAGAAAAAGACACAACCCCAACTTCACACCAGAAATTCAAAACCTCATCAGACAACGCGACATACTGAAACACTCCCCAGCACCCCACACACAAGACATCACACAACAAATTCAAGCACTCAACACCCAAACTAACAACAAAATACAAGAACAACAAAAACTAAATTGGAATAACTTCCTACAAACACTTGATCACAAAACAAACCCCAAAAACTCTACAAAACACTAAACAGCATCACACTTTCCAACAGCAACACAACACAATCACATGCTGCAATCACAACAACAGACTCTACTCCTTCATGTAAACAACAAGCAAACACTCTCATCAATCACTTCTCACATGTCAGCCACCTAAAACCTCACAAAGACGACCGACGTGTCATCCGACGTAAGAGACAATTCCCCACAGACCCTGACCATACACCCTTCACCAATCACCAGACAAAGCATATCATCAACAATCTCAAGCACTCACCCACCTCTGGCCTAGACAACATAAGCAACATACACCTCAGACACCTGGAACCACAAGGCATACAAGCACTCACTAACATATCAAACTACAGCTATTCACACAACACAATACCAGACATTTGGAAGCATGGTATCATCATCACATTCCCCAAACCCAACAAAGACCCCACGCTACCCTCCTCGCACCGCCCCATCACACTCCTTTGCTCCCCCTCCAAAGTCATGGAACGCCTAGTATTACAACTAATTACACCTGACCTACCCCTAGCTCCAACACAACATGGCTTTAGGCCACTGCACTCCACAAACACTCTTCTCACAGACCTTACACAAAGAGCTTTCGACGGCATCAACTCAGCTAGACCACCACACAGATCACTATTAGCCACACTCGACATTAGTAAAGCCTTCGATGCCATCCCCCGCCACAACCTAACAAACAAAATCTACAACACAAACATGCACAACAACACAAAAAGGTGGCTGGCCAACTTCCTAGCAGGCAGATGTGCACACGTATCTTTTGCCGGTCAGTCATCTAAAATCAGAAACTTTCCAAACGGAGTCCCACAAGGATCCGTCCTATCGCCCGCACTCTTCAATCTGTACATGCACGATATAACTACACCCAATACGCCCCAAATAAACTTAGCCTCATATGCAGATGACATAACACTCACATGCACACACCATGACCCAAAAAGAGCAACAGATCTCCTTCAACCCTATCTCAACACACTACATGGCTGGTGCACTACAAACAGACTTAATCTAGCCCCAGCCAAATCCACCGCAACCCTGCTCACAAGTTGGACAGGAGAACACGAATACATCCCTCAACTCACCATAAACAACACACCCCTAACACATACACACACACCCAAAGTCCTAGGAGTAACATATGATACTCATATGACATTCAAACAGCACACCACAAACATTAAAAAGAAACTGACACCCAGACTTAACGCCCTCAGGTCACTTGCTCACACAAAATTTGGACACAACAAAGAAACTACCACCACAGTATATAAACAATACATAAGATCAGTGATGGAATACGCAAGCCCAGCCTGGGCTTCTAACCTAGCTGAAACACATCATAAGACCTTACAGACTATTCAAAACAAAGCCCTGACGATCATTACAGGCTGCACAGCTACTGCACCCACAGATCACCTACATCAAGACACCAAAATCCTCAAAGTCAAAGACCATCTGGACATGAGAGGCACTCAATTCCTGGCAGCAGCCTCCACGAACCAAGACCACCATCTAAAATACATGGCAACACACCCACAGACACCAAGAAATATCAAAACAACACCCAGCACACGGTATCACACACAATTATTGTCCTCTCTCCCTCCCTGCCCACCCCGAACCAACTTCCAGAAGCACATCCATACTAATATCTCTCACCGATCCATCCACTCACTCACAGACAACACGCAGATGCATGCACGACCTCCCGAAATCCATCCTGCCGAATCCTCCCTTCCTCGCGAGGACAGAGTCCACCTGGCCAGGCTGAGATGCGGACACCATCCAGCTCTCCTGAGCTATCAGAAGAGACTGGATGAGTCCGTTGTCGACGCCTGCCCGGGATGTAACACAGCACCCCATACCATAAAACACATCATAGAAGACTGCATTTCACACAACCACTTACACCAACAACACAATCTACACTCAATGAGAGCTCTGTGGGAAAGCCCGATCGTGGCCATGGCCTTTCTCAGGGACTCGGGCTGTTCGGCCAGGCAGCTTAGGGAACAACAACAACAACAACAACAACGAGTACCTAGTGTACCATAGCCGGTACAGTGTACCCCTATGTCAATATTGTGACCTCCAAACCGGCCAAACCTCATACAGCAAGCTAATGATAGTGTGGCTCCAGACACTATCTACAACTCTTAACCCAATCCACTAATAATATAACGAGTACCTGGTGTACCATATCCGGTACAGTGTACCCCTATGTCAATATTGTGACCTCCATACCGGTCAGCCCTCATATAGCAAGCTAATGATATTGTGGCTCCAGACACTATCTACAACCCTCAACACAATCCACTATTAATATAATGAGTACCTGGAGTACCATAGCCGGTACAGTGTAACCCTATGTCAATATTTTGACCTCCATACCGGTCAGACCTCATATAGCAAGCTAATGATAATGTGGCTCCAGACACTATCTACAACCCTCAACACAATCCACTAATAATATAACGAGTACCTGGTGTACCATAGCCGGTACAGTGTACCCCTATGTCAATATTGTGACCTCCATACCGGTCAGACCTCATATAGCAAGCTAATGATATTGTGGCTCCAGACACTATCTACAACTCTCAACACAATCCACTAATAATATAACGAGTACCTGGTGTACCATAGCCGGTACAGTGTACCCCAATGTCAATATTGTGACCTCCATACCGGTTAGACCTCATTTAGCAAGCTAATGATATTGTGGCTCCAGACACTATCTACAACCCTCAACACAATCCACTATTAATGTAACGAGTACCTGGTGTACCATTTCTTTTTTCTTTTCTTTTTTTAAAGAGACAATGAACGGAGGAAGGAAAAACACAGATAAAACAAAAAGGTCCATGTGCCTAAAGGCATCCTCCATTCATAAAATGTTTGTAACAACTGGATTTAAACATTTGTAGATTGTAAGTTTGTGGAAAGCAATTCGAGGGAAGTGAATTCCAAAGAGTAGTAGCTCTGGGGATAAATTAATTCTGATAAGCAGAAGTTCTGCATTGTGGAGGAGAAAGTGTAAATTCATGGGCGCTCTCAGCTGCCCTAGTTCTATGAGGAAAGATGTGGAGAGGCGGCACAATTGAAGCAAGTTCCTCGGAACAATTGCTGTGAAAATATCTGTAGAATAATGCAAGGGATGCAACGTTTCTTCTTCGTATGGATAATGTAGGAAGGTCCTGTGTGATTGCAGGGTTATTGATTAATCTAATAGCTTTATTTTGAATTTTGTCCAACTGCCTCAATGCAACCACTCCACTTCCACCCCACAGAGGTGAACAGTAATCCGTCTGAGAACGCACATGACTTTTATATATTACGGCCAACTGCTCGTCAGTGAAGAATTCTCGAACTCTGTACAGGAGTCCCAGTTTTTTAGAGGCATTCTTAGCAATGCCTCTAACATAATGTGTCCAGCTCAAGTTAGTAGTTAATGTTACACCGAGAATGTCAATACTAGGGGAAGTGGGAATATTTACATCATTACAAAATAAATGGGAGTCAGTGAGATTCTGTCGGTTAGAAAATTGAATGTACTTGGTTTTCTGTGCATTAAAGGAAACTAGATTTTTTTGTCCCCATTCATTAATTCTAGAAAGGTCCTGGTTCAGAGAAATTGCAGTGTTTATTTTTGAATTTATAAGATCGGGTTGGGTGAAAGAATTGGTAAATGTGAAGGAACTGTGGAGTGTTGAGTCATCTGCGTAGGAATGTATTGGATTATGAGTGGTAGATATGAGATCATTGATATGAATGAGGAACAGAGTTGGGGCCAAAACTGATCCCTGGGGAACACCAGCATTTATCGAGTGAAATTGAGAATAAAGGCTATCTACCATTACACATATTTTTCTGTTATGAAGATAAGAAGAAATTAGTGGAACTAATGATGCAAGGCCGTAGTGTGACATCTTCGACAATAAGGATTGATGCCAGACTCTATCAAATGCCTTTGATATATCCAGTGATATTGTATGTGTTTCACCATGTTGGTCTGTAGCTTGGTTGATTTGATGCGTAAGAAGGCAAAGAATGTCTGCAGTTGATCGACATCGTCTAAAACCATATTGCCTATCACTGATTAATTTATTATTCTCAAGATGCTTAATTATGTGATTATTTAATATAATTTCAAAAACTTTACCAAGAGTGGAAGTTATAGCTATTGGTCTGTAGATTGATGGATCTGAAGAGGCACCTTTTTTAGGAACTGGATGGATGTTTGCTTCTTTCCAGGGTACTGGGAAGCATGAGGTATGAGTACACAGACGGAAAACATTTGCCAATACAGGAGCGAGCACCAAGGAGCAATTCTTAAGTATTATTGGAGGAATTTCATCTGGACCAGGAGCCTTATCTACTGAAGATTCTGCAAAATAGTTTTGACATGTCTGGTGTGGATCTTAAGTGAGGGAATTTCAGGCGAATTAAAATTAAGTACAGGGACATCTTGATTTATTTCATCTAAGGTTGAGTTGGTGGAGAAAATATCCGCAAGAAGGTTACCTTTACCTCGTGGGTCACTTACAAGATTGCCAGTCGGAGATTTTAATGGTGGAATGGATGAAGCAGTAGTGAAGTTGGATTTGAATGAGTTTAGCCGGTACAGTGTACCCCTATGTCAGTATTGTGACCTCTATACCGGTCAGACCTCATATAGCAAGCTAATGATATTGTGGCTCCAGACACTATCTACAACCCTGATGTGGCGGTGTCTACGCCGTGGGGCCACCTCCCGAGGCTGCCAACCGCGGATGGCTGCCGACCCTCCACAGCCGAAGACAAAATCAACGACCAGTGGAGGAAAACCGGATGCCGGCCGCGGGGAGCAGTTTCGGGAGCCAAACCGTCACAACCATCCCCTGCCCCCTCCCTGGGGGCACGGGTCCTTGGAGCGGCTTCGGTCGCGGCGGGAATTTCCACACCTCTCACACCACACACACACATCACACAGTTTTTCCTACACCGAGAAATGACTCTCCGGCTGTCATTTCTCGAAGACTTCTTCTAGCCGGAGACATTGAGAGCAACCCAGGACCCACGTACACATACATATGTCCAACTTGCTCAAAACCCATCACTTCGAGTCGCCATACTAAGGGTTCAGTTCTCTGCAATTCATGCGGGAACTGGACCCACTTCACCTGCACAACACTTGCCTCCAAGAAACACTACACAAACACCTGGACCTGTTCCTCATGCCCCTCCCTCTCCCAGTCAAATCCCTCACCTAAAATCCGTCCACCTCTCCTCCCCAACCCACCTAACCTTCCCATATCATCCACTCCCCCCCTAAAACCCATCCACCTCTCCTCCCTAACCCACCTAACCTTCCCATACCATCCACATCCTCAACTCAACACACCACAACCCATCCTAATCCATTCCAACCCCCATCTCCTGCTCCCCAATCCCCACCCCCACCTCACCCATCCCAACCCCCAGCCCCTCCCTCACCCCCACCCCCACCCCATCCTCGTGCAGCAGCACCCAACATACATCGTGCACATAACATTAACATTCTTCAACTGAACATAGATGGCATCAACACAAAGAAACACGAACTCTCACACTTCATCAAACAACACAACATACACATTGCCATCTTACAAGAAACAAAACTCCGCACAACACAAAAAAACACCCACATTTCATAATTTCACCACCATCAGACAAGACCGGGCTGTCGGCGGGGGCGGTGGATTCATCACCCTAGTACACAAAGAAATATCATACATAGTAACCAGTGTACAAACCAAATCCCTCCTCCCCCCAAATGATAACACAACAGAAATACAGTCAATTAAAATACGCACTGGCAACAACTCCAACATAACCATCATAAACACATACATCCCTCCCCAAACATCCCCTACAGTACCAAATTAATACAGACCACACTTACAACACATCACAAACACCCCACACACCCTACACATCATCCTGGGTGGTGACTTCAATGCCAAGACGTCGGCCTGGTTTGTCGACAACCCCGACACAGACAGAGGGCTGGTACTACAAAACCAAACCGATAACCTCATCATCCTTAACGACATCCATCAACATACCCATATTCCTCACCAAGCCCTCTATAACCCATCATCTCCAGACATCACCTTTTGCTCCCCAGAACTCGCCCCCACAACATCCTGGAGGGTGGTCAGAACCTTAGGCTCTGACCACCTCCCGATCATTATCACCACCAAAACCAGACTCACCCCAGCTAGCCACAGACACACATACACCAATTATAAAAGAGCTAACTGGGAAGCATTGACAACACTTCACAACTCTAAACAGTACACCCATCACTAACATCAACAATGCTGTACACATACTCAATACAACTATCCAAAATGCTGACAAGAAACACATTCCAAGAGGTAACAGAAAAAGACACAACCCCAACTTCACACCAGAAATTCAAAACCTCATCAGACAACGCGACATACTGAAACACTCCCCAGCACCCCACACACAAGACATCACACAACAAATTCAAGCACTCAACACCCAAACTAACAACAAAATACAAGAACAACAAAAACTAAATTGGAATAACTTCCTACAAACACTTGATCACAAAACAAACCCCAAAAAACTCTACAAAACACTAAACAGCATCACACTTTCCAACAGCAACACAACACAATCACATGCTGCAATCACAACAACAGACTCTACTCCTTCATGTAAACAACAAGCAAACACTCTCATCAATCACTTCTCACATGTCAGCCACCTAAAACCTCACAAAGACGACCGACGTGTCATCCGACGTAAGAGACAATTCCCCACAGACCCTGACCATACACCCTTCACCAATCACCAGACAAAGCATATCATCAACAATCTCAAGCACTCACCCACCTCTGGCCTAGACAACATAAGCAACATACACCTCAGACACCTGGAACCACAAGGCATACAAGCACTCACTAACATATCAAACTACAGCTATTCACACAACACAATACCAGACATTTGGAAGCATGGTATCATCATCACATTCCCCAAACCCAACAAAGACCCCACGCTACCCTCCTCGCACCGCCCCATCACACTCCTTTGCTCCCCCTCCAAAGTCATGGAACGCCTAGTATTACAACTAATTACACCTGACCTACCCCTAGCTCCAACACAACATGGCTTTAGGCCACTGCACTCCACAAACACTCTTCTCACAGACCTTACACAAAGAGCTTTCGACGGCATCAACTCAGCTAGACCACCACACAGATCACTATTAGCCACACTCGACATTAGTAAAGCCTTCGATGCCATCCCCCGCCACAACCTAACAAACAAAATCTACAACACAAACATGCACAACAACACAAAAAGGTGGCTGGCCAACTTCCTAGCAGGCAGATGTGCACACGTATCTTTTGCCGGTCAGTCATCTAAAATCAGAAACTTTCCAAACGGAGTCCCACAAGGATCCGTCCTATCGCCCGCACTCTTCAATCTGTACATGCACGATATAACTACACCCAATACGCCCCAAATAAACTTAGCCTCCTATGCAGATGACATAACACTCACATGCACACACCATGACCCAAAAAGAGCAACAGATCTCCTTCAACCCTATCTCAACACACTACATGGCTGGTGCACTACAAACAGACTTAATCTAGCCCCAGCCAAATCCACCGCAACCCTGCTCACAAGTTGGACAGGAGAACACGAATACATCCCTCAACTCACCATAAACAACACACCCCTAACACATACACACACACCCAAAGTCCTAGGAGTAACATATGATACTCATATGACATTCAAACAGCACACCACAAACATTAAAAAGAAACTGACACCCAGACTTAACGCCCTCAGGTCACTTGCTCACACAAAATTTGGACACAACAAAGAAACTACCACCACAGTATATAAACAATACATAAGATCAGTGATGGAATACGCAAGCCCAGCCTGGGCTTCTAACCTAGCTGAAACACATCATAAGACCTTACAGACTATTCAAAACAAAGCCCTGACGATCATTACAGGCTGCACAGCTACTGCACCCACAGATCACCTACATCAAGACACCAAAATCCTCAAAGTCAAAGACCATCTGGACATGAGAGGCACTCAATTCCTGGCAGCAGCCTCCACGAACCAAGACCACCCACTAAAATACATGGCAACACACCCACAGACACCAAGAAATATCAAAACAACACCCAGCACACGGTATCACACACAATTATTGTCCTCTCTCCCTCCCTGCCCACCCCGAACCAACTTCCAGAAGCACATCCATACTAATATCTCTCACCGATCCATCCACTCACTCACAGACAACACGCAGATGCATGCACGACCTCCCGAAATCCATCCTGCCGAATCCTCCCTTCCTCGCGAGGACAGAGTCCACCTGGCCAGGCTGAGATGCGGACACCATCCAGCTCTCCTGAGCTATCAGAAGAGACTGGATGAGTCCGTTGTCGACGCCTGCCCGGGATGTAACACAGCACCCCATACCATAAAACACATCATAGAAGACTGCATTTCACACAACCACTTACGCCAACAACACAATCTACACTCAATGAGAGCTCTGTGGGAAAGCCCGATCGTGGCCATGGCCTTTCTCAGAGACTCGGGGCTGTTCGGCCAGGCAGCTTAGGGAACAACAACAACAACAACAACGAGTACCTAGTGTACCATAGCCGGTACAGTGTACCCCTATGTCAATATTGTGACCTCCATACTGCAAAGACCTCATAATTTATAGCAAGCTAATGATATTGTGGCTCCAGACACTTTCCACAACCCTAAACACAATCCACTATTAATATAACGAGTATCTGGTGTACCATAGCCGGTACAGTGTACCCCTATGTCAATATTTTGACCTCCATCCCGGTCAGACCTCATATAGCAAGCTAATGATATTGTGGATTCCAGACACTATCTACAACCCTCAACACAATCCACTATTAATATAACGAATACCTGGTGTATCATAGCCGGTACAGTGTACCCCTATGTCAATATTGTGACCTCCAGACCGGCCAAACCTCATACAGCAAGCTAATGATAGTGTGGCTCCAGACACTATCTACAACCCTTAACCCAATCCACTAATAATATAACAAGTACCTGGTGTACCATATCCGGTACAGTGTACCCCTATGTCAATATTGTGACCTCCATACCGGTCAGACCTCATATAGCAAGCTAATGATATTGTGGCTCCAGTCACTATCTACAACCCTCAACACAATCCACTATTAATATAATGAGTACCTGGAGTACCATAGCCGGTACAGTGTAACCCTATGTCAATATTTTGACCTCCATACCGGTCAGACCTCATATAGCAAGCTAATGATATTGTGGCTCCAGACACTATCTACAACCCTCAACACAATCCACTATTAATGTAACGAGTACCTGGTGTACCATAGCCGGTACAGTGTACCCATATGTCAATATTGTGACCTCCATACCGGTCAGACCTCATATAGCAAGCTAATGATATTCTGGCTCCAGACACTATCTACAACTCTCAACACAATCCACTAATAATATAACGAGTACCTGGTGTACCATAGCCGGTACAGTGTACCCCAATGTCAATATTGTGACCTCCATACCGGTCAGACCTCATTTAGCAAGCTAATGATATTGTGGCTCCAGACACTATCTACAACCCTCAACACAATCCACTATTAATGTAACGAGTACCTGGTGTACCATTTTTTTTTTTTTTTTTTTTTTTTTAAAGAGACAATGAACGGAGGAAGGAAAAACACAGATAAAACAAAAAGGTCCATGTGCCTAAAGGCATCCTCCATTCATAAAATGTTTGTAACAACTGGATTTAAACATTTGTAGATTGTAAGTTTGTGGAAAGCAATTCGAGGGAAGTGAATTCCAAAGAGTAGTAGCTCTGGGGATAAATGAATTCTGATAAGCAGATGTTCTGCATTATGGAGGAGAAAGTGTAAATTCATGGGCGCTCTCAGCTGCCCTAGTTCTACGGGGAAAGATGTGGAGAGGCGGCATAATTGAAGCAAGTTCCTCGGAACAATTGCTATGAAAATATCTGTAGAATAATGCATGGGATGCAACGTTTCTTCGTATGGATAATGTAGGAAGGTCCTGTTTGATTGCAGGGTTATTGATTAATCTAATAGCTTTATTTTGAATTTTGTCCAACTGCCTCAATGCAACCACTCCACTTCCACCCCACAGAGGTGAACAGTAATCCATCTGAGAACGCACATGACTTTTATATATTACGGCCAACTGCTCGTCAGTGAAGAATTCTCGAACTCTGTACAGGAGTCCCAGTTTTTTAGAGGCATTCTTAGCAATGCCTCTAACATAATGTGTCCAGCTCAAGTTAGTAGTTAATGTTACACCGAGAATGTCAATACTAGGGGAAGTGGGAATATTTACATCATTACAAAATATATGGGAGTCAGTGAGATTCTGTCGGTTAGAAAATTGAATGTACTTGGTTTTCTGTGCATTAAAGGAAACTAGATTTTTTTGTCCCCATTCATTAATTCTAGAAAGGTCCTGGTTCAGAGAAATTGCAGTGTTTATTTTTGAATTTATAAGATCGGGTTGGGTGAAAGAATTGGTAAATGTGAAGGAACTGTGGAGTGTTGAGTCATCTGCGTAGGAATGTATTGGATTATGAGTGGTAGATATGAGATCATTGATATGAATGAGGAACAGAGTTGGGGCCAAAACTGATCCCTGGGGAACACCAGCATTTATTGAGTGAAATTGAGAATAAAGGCCATCTACCATTACACATATTTTTCTGTTATGAAGATAAGAAGAAATTAGTGGAACTAATGATGCAAGGCCGTAGTGTGACATCTTCGACAATAAGGATTGATGCCAGACTCTATCAAATGCCTTTGATATATCCAGTGATATTGTATGTGTTTCACCATGTTGGTCTGTAGCTTGGTTGATTTGATGCGTAAGAAGGCAAAGAATGTCTGCAGTTGATCGACATCGTCTAAAACCATATTGCCTATCACTGATTAATTTATTATTCTCAAGATGCTTAATTATGTGATTATTTAATATAATTTCAAAGACTTTACCAAGAGTGGAAGTTATAGCTATTGGTCTGTAGTTTGATGGATCTGAAGAGGCACCTTTTTTAGGAACTGGATGGATGTTTGCTTCTTTCCAGGGTACTGGGAAGCATGAGGTATGAGTACACAGACGGAAAACATTTGCCAATACAGGAGCGAGCACCAAGGAGCAATTTTTAAGTACTATTGGAGGAATTTCATCTGGACCAGGAGCCTTATCTACTGAAGATTCTGCAAAATAGTTTTGACATGTCTAGTGTGGATCTTAAGTGAGGGAATTTCAGGCGAATTAAAATTAAGTACAGGGACATCTTGATTTATTTCATCTAAGGTTGAGTTGGTGGAGAAAATATCCGCAAGAAGGTTACCTTTACCTCGTGGGTCACTTACAAGATTGCCAGTCGGAGATTTTAATGGTGGAATGGATGAAGCAGTAGTGAAGTTGGATTTGAATGAGTTTAGCCGGTACAGTGTACCCCTATGTCAGTATTGTGACCTCTATACCGGTCAGACCTCATATAGCAAGCTAATGATATTGTGGCTCCAGACACTATCTACAACCCTGATGTGGCGGTGTCTACGCCGTGGGGCCACCTCCCGAGGCTGCCAACCGCGGATGGCTGCCGACCCTCCACGGCCGAAGACAAAATCAACGACCAGTGGAGGAAAACCGGATGCGGGCCGCGGGGAGCAGTTTCGGGAGCCAAACCGTCACAACCATCCCCTGCCCCCTCCCTGGGGGCACGGGTCCTTGGAGCGGCTTCGGTCGCGGCGGGAATTTCCACACCTCTCACACCACACACACACATCACACAGTTTTTCCTACACCGAGAAATGACTCTCCGGCTGTCATTTCTCGAAGACTTCTTCTAGCCGGAGACATTGAGAGCAACCCAGGACCCACGTACACATACATATGTCCAACTTGCTCAAAACGCATTACTTCGAGTCACCATACTAAGGGTTCAGTTCTCTGCAATTCATGCGGGAACTGGACCCACTTCACCTGCACAACACTTGCCTCCAAGAAACACTACACAAACACCTGGACCTGTTTCTCATGCCCCTCCCTCTCCCAGTCAAATCCCTCACCTAAAATCCGTCCACCCCTCCTCCCCAACCCACCTAACCTTCCCATATCATCCACTCCCCCCCCCCCCCCTAAAACCCATCCACCTCTCCTCCCTAACCCACCTAACCTTCCCATACCATCCACATGCTCAACTCAACACACCACACCCCATCCTAATCCATTCCAACCCCCATCTCCTGCTCCCCAATCCCCACCCCCCCCCCCCGCCCCTCCCTCACCCCCACCCCCACCCTATCCTCGTGCAGCAGCACCCAACATACATCGTGCACATAACATTAACATTCTTCAACTGAACATAGATGGCATCAACACAAAGAAACACGAACTCTCACACTTCATCAAACAACACAACATACACATTGCCATCTTACAAGAAACAAAACTCCGCACAACACAAAAAACACCCACATTTCATAATTTCACCACCATCAGACAAGACCGGGCTGTCGGCGGGGGCGGTGGATTCATCACCCTAGTACACAAAGAAATATCATACATAGTAACCAGTGTACAAACCAAATCCCTCCTCCCCCCAAATGATAACACAACAGAAATACAGTCAATTAAAATACGCACTGGCAACAACTCCAACATAACCATCATAAACACATACATCCCTCCCCAAACATCCCCTACAGTACCAAATGAATACAGACCACACTTACAACACATCACAAACACCCCACACAGACTACACATCATCCTGGGTGATGACTTCAACGCCAAGACGTCGGCCTGGTTTGTTGACAACCCCGACACAGACAGAGGGCTGGTACTACAAAACCAAACCGATAACCTCATCATCCTTAACGACATCCATCAACATACCCATATTCCTCACCAAGCCCTCTATAACCCATCATCTCCAGACATCACCTTTTGCTCCCCAGAACTCGCCCCCACAACATCCTGGAGGGTGGTCAGAACCTTAGGCTCTGACCACCTCCCGATCATTATCACCACCAAAACCAGACTCACCCCAGCTAGCCACAAACACACATACACCAATTATAAAAGAGCTAACTGGGAAGCATTCACAAATGAGACAGAACAACACTTCACAACTCTAAACAGTACACCCATCACTAACATCAACAATGCTGTACACATACTCAATAAAACTATCCAAAATGCTGACAAGAAACACATTCCAAGAGGTAACAGAAAAAGACACAACCCCAACTTCACACCAGAAATTCAAAACCTCATCAGACAACGCGACATACTGAAACACTCCCCAGCACCCCACACACAAGACATCACACAACAAATTCAAGCACTCAACACCCAAACTAACAACAAAATACAAGAACAACAAAAACTAAATTGGAATAACTTCCTACAAACACTTGATCACAAAACAAACCCCAAAAAACTCTACAAAACACTAAACAGCATCACACTTTCCAACAGCAACACAACACAATCACATGCTGCAATCACAACAACAGACTCTACTCCTTCATGTAAACAACAAGCAAACACTCTCATCAATCACTTCTCACATGTCAGCCACCTAAAACCTCACAAAGACGACCGACGTGTCATCCGACGTAAGAGACAATTCCCCACAGACCCTGACTATACACCCTTCACCAATCACCAGACAAAGCATATCATCAACAATCTCAAGCACTCACCCGCCTGTGGCCTAGACAACATAAGCAACATACACCTCAGACACCTGGAACCACAAGGCATACAAGCACTCACTAACATATCAAACTACAGCTATTCACACAACACAATACCAGACATTTGGAAGCATGGTATCATCATCACATTCCCCAAACCCAACAAAGACCCCACGCTACCCTCCTCGCACCGCCCCATCACACTCCTTTGCTCCCCCTCCAAAGTCATGGAACGCCTAGTATTACAACTAATTACACCTGACCTACCCCTAGCTCCAACACAACATGGCTTTAGGCCACTGCACTCCACAAACACTCTTCTCACATACCTTACACAAAGAGCTTTCGACGGCATCAACTCAGCTAGACCACCACACAGATCACTATTAGCCACACTCGACATTAGTAAAGCCTTCGATGCCATCCCCCGCCACAACCTAACAAACAAAATCTACAACACAAACATGCACAACAACACAAAAAGGTGGCTGGCCAAATTCCTAGCAGGCAGATGTGCACACGTATCTTTTGCCGGTCAGTCATCTAAAATCAGAAACTTTCCAAACGGAGTCCCACAAGGATCCGTCCTATCGCCCGCACTCTTCAATCTGTACATGCACGATATAACTACACCCAATACGCCCCAAATAAACTTAGCCTCCTATGCAGATGACATAACACTCACATGCACACACCATGACCCAAAAAGAGCAACAGATCTCCTTCAACCCTATCTCAACACACTACATGGCTGGTGCACTACAAACAGACTTAATCTAGCCCCAGCCAAATCCACCGCAACCCTGCTCACAAGTTGGACAGGAGAACACGAATACATCCCTCAACTCACCATAAACAACACACCCCTAACACATACACACACACCCAAAGTCCTAGGAGTAACATATGATACTCATATGACATTCAAACAGCACACCACAAACATTAAAAAGAAACTGACACCCAGACTTAACGCCCTCAGGTCACTTGCTCACACAAAATTTGGACACAACAAAGAAACTACCACCACAGTATATAAACAATACATAAGATCAGTGATGGAATACGCAAGCCCAGCCTGGGCTTCTAACCTAGCTGAAACACATCATAAGACCTTACAGACTATTCAAAACAAAGCCCTGAAGATCATTACAGGCTGCACAGCTACTGCACCCACAGATCACCTACATCAAGACACCAAAATCCTCAAAGTCAAAGACCATCTGGACATGAGAGGCACTCAATTCCTGGCAGCAGCCTCCACGAACCAAGACCACCCACTAAACTACATGGCAACACACCCACAGACACCAAGAAATATCAAAACAACACCCAGCACACGGTATCACACACAATTATTGTCCTCTCTCCCTCCCTGCCCACCCCGAACCAACTTCCAGAAGCACATCCATACTAATACCTCTCACCGATCCATCCACTCACTCACAGACAACACACAGCTGCATGCACGACCTCCCGAAATCCATCCATCCGAATCCTCCCTTCCTCGCGAGGACAGAGTCCACCTGGCCAGGCTGAGATGCGGACACCATCCAGCTCTCCTGAGCTATCAGAAGAGACTGGATGAGTCCGTTGTCGACGCCTGCCCGGGATGTAACACAGCACCCCATACCATAAAACACATCATAGAAGACTGCATTTCACACAACCACTTACGCCAACAACACAATCTACACTCAATGAGAGCTCTGTGGGAAAGCCCGATCGTGGCCATGGCCTTTCTCAGGGACTCGGGCTGTTCGGCCAGGCAGCTTAGGGAACAACAACAACAACAACAACAACGAGTACCTAGTGTACCATAGCCGGTACAGTGTACCCCTATGTCAATATTGTGACCTCCAAACCGGCCAAACCTCATACAGCAAGCTAATGATAGTGTGGCTCCAGACACTCTCTACAACTCTTAACCCAATCCACTATTAATATAACGAGTACCTGGTGTACCATAGCCGGTACAGTGTACCCCTATGTCAATATTTTGACCTCCATACCGGTCAGACCTCATATAGCAAGCTAATGATATTGTGGCTCCAGACACTATCTACAACCCTCAACACAATCCACTATTAATATAACGAGTACCTGGTGTACCATAGCCGGTACAGTGTACCCCTATGTCAATATTGTGACCTCCATACCGGTCAGACCTCATATAGCAAGCTAATGATAATGTGGCTCCAGACACTATCTACAACCCTCAACACAATCCACTAATAATATAACGAGTACCTGGTGTACCATAGCCGGTACAGTGTACCCCTATGTCAATATTGTGACCTCCATACCGGTCAGACCTCATATAGCAAGCTAATGATATTGTGGCTCCAGACACTATCTACAACCCTCAACACAATCCACTAATAATATAACGAGTACCTGGTGTACCATAGCCGGTACAGTGTACCCCTATGTCAATATTGTGACCTCCATACCGGTTAGACCTCATTTAGCAAGCTAATGATATTGTGGCTCCAGACACTATCTACAACCCTCAACACAATCCACTATTAATGTAACGAGTACCTGGTGTACCATTTCTTTTTCTTTTTTTAAAGAGACAATGAACGGAGGAAGGAAAAACACAGATAAAACAAAAAGGTCCATGTGCCTAAAGGCATCCTCCATTCATAAAATGTTTGTAACAACTGGATTTAAACATTTGTAGATTGTAAGTTTGTGGAAAGCAATTCGAGGGAAGTGAATTCCAAAGAGTAGTAGCTCTGGGGATAAATTAATTCTGATAAGCAGAAGTTCTGCATTGTGGAGGAGAAAGTGTAAATTCATGGCGCTCTCAGCTGCCCTAGTTCTATGAGGAAAGATGTGGAGAGGCGGCACAATTGAAGCAAGTTCCTCGGAACAATTGCTGTGAAAATATCTGTAGAATAATGCAAGGGATGCAACGTTTCTTCTTCGTATGGATAATGTAGGAAGGTCCTGTGTGATTGCAGGGTTATTGATTAATCTAATAGCTTTATTTTGAATTTTGTCCAACTGCCTCAATGCAACCACTCCACTTCCACCCCACAGAGGTGAACAGTAATCCGTCTGAGAACGCACATGACTTTTATATATTACGGCCAACTGCTCGTCAGTGAAGAATTCTCGAACTCTGTACAGGAGTCCCAGTTTTTAGAGGCATTCTTAGCAATGCCTCTAACATAATGTGTCCAGCTCAAGTTAGTAGTTAATGTTACACCGAGAATGTCAATACTAGGGGAAGTGGGAATATTTACATCATTACAAAATAATGGGAGTCAGTGAGATTCTGTCGGTTAGAAAATTGAATGTACTTGGTTTTCTGTGCATTAAAGGAAACTAGATTTTTTTGTCCCCATTCATTAATTCTAGAAAGGTCCTGGTTCAGAGAAATTGCAGTGTTTATTTTTGAATTTATAAGATCGGGTTGGGTGAAAGAATTGGTAAATGTGAAGGAACTGTGGAGTGTTGAGTCATCTGCGTAGGAATGTATTGGATTATGAGTGGTAGATATGAGATCATTGATATGAATGAGGAACAGAGTTGGGGCCAAAACTGATCCCTGGGGAACACCAGCATTTATCGAGTGAAATTGAGAATAAAGGCTATCTACCATTACACATATTTTTCTGTTATGAAGATAAGAAGAAATTAGTGGAACTAATGATGCAAGGCCGTAGTGTGACATCTTCGACAATAAGGATTGATGCCAGACTCTATCAAATGCCTTTGATATATCCAGTGATATTGTATGTGTTTCACCATGTTGGTCTGTAGCTTGGTTGATTTGATGCGTAAGAAGGCAAAGAATGTCTGCAGTTGATCGACATCGTCTAAAACCATATTGCCTATCACTGATTAATTTATTATTCTCAAGATGCTTAACCCTTCTTTGGCGGCGCGCAACTTATGTCGTGTGAAATAAATATGGACTAAGTGGCGGTTCACAACTTATGTCGTGTGCCATTTTCACCACGTAATGTTGCTGAGAGAGAGAGATGAGTGGTGGGAGGAGCGTAGCAAGCGTATGACTGCTCCAGACCACCACGGCGGACCTACTGACATGAATCCCACCCTCCCCCACCCTCTCGCACTCACTACACAGGGAATTATGTAGGGAAAGTACCTAATTACATGGTTTTTGCACTCGTGTTGCGCTGTCGTTGCAAGAGAACCAGTGGTTGTACAAGGATGGTCGGGGTGTCATTGGAAAGCTCTGTTTATGCCCTTTCAGGGATAGATTCTTGTTTTACGCTCTGGGTCTTATTTAGGCATGAAAATGATCACGTAAACAACCCTATTTAGGGTAAAAACACCCCGCTGGGCGGTACATATAAATTACCGCCTAGGCCGCTCGTAAGGTGTTAATTATGTGATTATTTAATATAATTTCAAAAACTTTACCAAGAGTGGAAGTTATAGCTATTGGTCTGTAGATTGATGGATCTGAAGAGGCACCTTTTTTAGGAACTGGATGGATGTTTGCTTCTTTCCAGGGTACTGGGAAGCATGAGGTATGAGTACACAGACGGAAAACATTTGCCAATACAGGAACGAGCACCAAGGAGCAATTCTTAAGTATTATTGGAGGAATTTCATCTGGACCAGGAGCCTTATCTACTGAAGATTCTGCAAAATAGTTTTGACATGTCTGGTGTGGATCTTAAGTGAGGGAATTTCAGGCGAATTAAAATTAAGTACAGGGACATCTTGATTTATTTCATCTAAGGTTGAGTTGGTGGAGAAAATATCCGCAAGAAGGTTACCTTTACCTCGTGGGTCACTTACAAGATTGCCAGTCGGAGATTTTAATGGAATGGAATGGATTTGAATGAGTTTAGCCGGTACAGTGTACCCCTATGTCAGTATTGTGACCTCTATACCGGTCAGACCTCATATAGCAAGCTAATGATATTGTGGCTCCAGACACTATCTACAACCCTGATGTGGCGGTGTCTACGCCGTGGGGCCACCTCCGCAGGCTGCCAACCGCGGATGGCTGCCGACCCTCCACAGCCGAAGACAAAATCAACGACCAGTGGAGGAAAACCGGATGCCGGCCGCGGGGAGCAGTTTCGGGAGCCAAACCGTCACAACCATCCCCTGCCCCTCCCTGGGGGCACGGGTCCTTGGAGCGGCTTCGGTCGCGGCGGGAATTTCCACACCTCTCACACCACACACACACATCACACAGTTTTTCCTACACCGAGAAATGACTCTCCGGCTGTCATTTCTCGAAGACTTCTTCTAGCCGGAGACATTGAGAGCAACCCAGGACCCACGTACACATACATATGTCCAACTTGCTCAAAACCCATCACTTCGAGTCGCCATACTAAGGGTTCAGTTCTCTGCAATTCATGCGGGAACTGGACCCACTTCACCTGCACAACACTTGCCTCCAAGAAACACTACACAAACACCTGGACCTGTTCCTCATGCCCCTCCCTCTCCCAGTCAAATCCCTCACCTAAAATCCGTCCACCTCTCCTCCCCAACCCACCTAACCTTCCCATATCATCCACTCCCCCCCCTAAAACCCATCCACCTCTCCTCCCTAACCCACCTAACCTTCCATACCATCCACATCCTCAACTCAACACACCACAACCCATCCTAATCCATTCCAACCCCCATCTCCTGCTCCCCAATCCCACCCCCACCTCACCCATCCCAACCCCCAGCCCGTCCCTCACCCCCACCCCCACCCCATCCTCGTGCAGCAGCACCCAACATACATCGTGCACATAACATTAACATTCTTCAACTGAACATAGATGGCATCAACACAAAGAACACGAACTCTCACACTTCATCAAACAACACAACATACACATTGCCATCTTACAAGAAACAAAACTCCGCACAACACAAAAAACACCCACATTTCATAATTTCACCACCATCAGACAAGACCGGGCTGTCGGCGGGGGCGGTGGATTCATCACCCTAGTACACAAAGAAATATCATACATAGTAACCAGTGTACAAACCAAATCCCTCCTCCCCCCAAATGATAACACAACAGAAATACAGTCAATTAAAATACGCACTGGCAACAACTCCAACATAACCATCATAAACACATACATCCCTCCCCAAACATCCCCTACAGTACCAAATACAGACCACACTTACAACACATCACAAACACCCCACACACCCCACACATCATCCTGGGTGGTGACTTCAATGCCAAGACGTCGGCCTGGTTTGTCGACAACCCCGACACAGACAGAGGGCTGGTACTACAAAACCAAACCGATAACCTCATCATCCTTAAACGACATCCATCAACATACCCATATTCCTCACCAAGCCCTCTATAACCCATCATCTCCAGACATCACCTTTTGCTCCCCAGAACTCGCCCCCACAACATCCTGGAGGGTGGTCAGAACCTTAGGCTCTGACCACCTCCCGATCATTATCACCACCAAAACCAGACTCACCTCAGCTAGCCACAGATACACATACACCAACTATAAAAGAGCTAACTGGGAAGCATTGACAACACTTCACAACTCTAAACAGTACACCCATCACTAACATCAACAATGCTGTCCACATATTCAACACAACTATCCAAAATGCTGACAAGAAACATTCCAAGAGGTAACAGAAAAAAACCACAACCCCAACTTCTCACCAGAATTTCAAAACCTCATCAGACAATGCGACACACTGAAACACTCCCCAGCACCCCACACACAAGACATCACACAACAAATTCAAGCACTCAACACCCAAACTAACAACAAAATACAAGAACAACAAAACTAAATTGGAATAACTTCCTACAAACACTTGATCACAAAACAAACCCCAAAAAACTCTACAAAACACTAAACAGCATCACACTTTCCAACAGCAACACAACACAATCACATGCTGCAATCACAACAACAGACTCTACTCCTTCATGTAAACAACAAGCAAACACTCTCATCAATCACTTCTCACATGTCAGCCACCTAAAACCTCACAAAGACGACCGACGTGTCATCCGACGTAAGAGACAATTCCCCACAGACCCTGACCATACACCCTTCACCAATCACCAGACAAAGCATATCATCAACAATCTCAAGCACTCACCCACCTCTGGCCTAGACAACATAAGCAACATACACCTCAGACACCTGGAACCACAAGGCATACAAGCACTCACTAACATATCAAACTACAGCTATTCACACAACACAATACCAGACATTTGGAAGCATGGTATCATCATCACATTCCCCAAACCCAACAAAGACCCCACGCTACCCTCCTCGCACCGCCCCATCACACTCCTTTGCTCCCCCTCCAAAGTCATGGAACGCCTAGTATTACAACTAATTACACCTGACCTACCCCTAGCTCCACACAACATGGCTTTAGGCCACTGCACTCCACAAACACTCTTCTCACAGACCTTACACAAAGAGCTTTCGACGGCATCAACTCAGCTAGACCACCACACAGATCACTATTACCCACACTCGACATTAGTAAAGCCTTCGATGCCATCCCCCGCCACAACCTAACAAACAAAATCTACAACACAACATGCACAACAACACAAAAGGTGGCTGGCCAACTTCCTAGCAGGCAGATGTGCACACGTATCTTTTGCCGGTCAGTCATCTAAAATCAGAAACTTTCCAAACGGAGTCCCACAAGGATCCGTCCTATCGCCCGCACTCTTCAATCTGTACATGCACGATATAACTACACCCAATACGCCCCAAATAAACTTAGCCTCCTATGCAGATGACATAACACTCACATGCACACACCATGACCCAAAAAGAGCAACAGATCTCCTTCAACCCTATCTCAACACACTACATGGCTGGTGCACTACAAACAGACTTAATCTAGCCCCAGCCAAATCCACCGCAACCCTGCTCACAAGTTGGACAGGAGAACACGAATACATCCCTCAACTCACCATACAGAACACACCCCTAACACATACACACACACCCAAAGTCCTAGGAGTAACATATGATACTCATATGACATTCAAACAGCACACCACAAACATTAAAAAGAAACTGACACCCAGACTTAACGCCCTCAGGTCACTTGCTCACACAAAATTTGGACACAACAAAGAAACTACCACCACAGTATATAAACAATACATAAGATCAGTGATGGAATACGCAAGCCCAGCCTGGGCTTCTAACCTAGCTGAAACACATCATAAGACCTTACAGACTATTCAAAACAAAGCCCTGACGATCATTACAGGCTGCACAGCTACTGCACCCACAGATCACCTACATCAAGACACCAAAATCCTCAAAGTCAAAGACCATCTGGACATGAGAGGCACTCAATTCCTGGCAGCAGCCTCCACGAACCAAGACCACCCACTAAAATACATGGCAACACACCCACAGACACCAAGAAATATCAAAACAACACCCAGCACACGGTATCACACACAATTATTGTCCTCTCTCCCTCACTGCCCACCCCGAACCAACTTCCAGAAGCACATCCATACTAATATCTCTCACCGATCCATCCACTCACTCACAGACAACACGCAGATGCATGGACGACCTCCCGAAATCCATCCTGCTGAATCCTCCCTTCCTCGCGAGGACAGAGTCCACCTGGCCAGGCTGAGATGCGGACACCATCCAGCTCTCCTGAGCTATCAGAAGAGACTGGATGAGTCCGTTGTCGACGCCTGCCCGGGATGTAACACAGCACCCCATACCATAAAACACATCATAGAAGACTGCATTTCACACAACCACTTACGCCAACAACACAATCAACACTCAATGAGAGCTCTGTGGGAAAGCCCGATCGTGGCCATGGCCTTTCTCAGAGACTCGGGGCTGTTCGGCCAGGCAGCTTAGGGAACAACAACAACAACAAAAACGAGTACCTAGTGTACCATAGCCGGTACAGTGTACCCCTATGTCAATATTGTGACCTCCATACTGCAAAGACCTCATAATTTATAGCAAGCTAATGATATTGTGGCTCCAGACACTTTCCACAACCCTAAACACAATCCACTATTAATATAACGAGTATCTGGTGTACCATAGCCGGTACAGTGTACCCCTATGTCAATATTTTGACCTCCATCCCGGTCAGACCTCATATAGCAAGCTAATGATATTGTGGATTCCAGACACTATCTACAACCCTCAACACAATCCACTATTAATATAACGAATACCTGGTGTATCATAGCCGGTACAGTGTACCCCTATGTCAATATTGTGACCTCCAGACCGGCCAAACCTCATACAGCAAGCTAATGATAGTGTGGCTCCAGACACTATCTACAACCCTTAACCCAATCCACTAATAATATAACAAGTACCTGGTGTACCATATCCGGTACAGTGTACCCCTATGTCAATATTGTGACCTCCATACCGGTCAGACCTCATATAGCAAGCTAATGATATTGTGGCTCCAGTCACTATCTACAACCCTCAACACAATCCACTATTAATATAATGAGTACCTGGAGTACCATAGCCGGTACAGTGTACCCCTATTTCAATTTTGTGACATCCATACCGGTTAGACCTCATATAGCAAGCTAATGATATTGTGGCTCCAGACACTATCTACAAATCCTCAACACAATTCACTATTAATGTAACGAGTACCTGGTGTACCATAGCCGGTACAGTGTACCCCAATGTCAATATTGTGACCTCCATACCGGTCAGACCTCATATAGCAATCTAATGATATTGTGGCTCCAGACACTATCTACAACCCTCAACACAATCCACTAATAATATAACGAGTACCTGGTGTACCATAGCCGGTACAGTGTACCCCAATGTCAATATTGTGACCTCCATACCGGTCAGACCTCATTTAGCAAGCTAATGATATTGTGGCTCCAGACACTATCTACAACCCTCAACACAATCCACTATTAATGTAACGAGTACCTGGTGTACCATATCCGGTACAGTGCACCCCTATGTCAATATTGTGACCTCCATACCGGTCAGACCTCATTTAGCAAGCTAATGATATTGTGGCTCCAGATACTATCTACAACCCTCAACACAATCCACTATTAATAAAACGAGTACCTGGTGAACCATATCCGGTACAGTGCACCCCTATGTCAATATTGTGACCTCCATACCGGTCAGATCTCATATAGCAAGCTAATGATATTGTGGCTCCAGACACTATCTACAACCCTCAACACAATCCACTATTAACATAACGAGTACCTGGTGTACCATAGCCGGTACAGTGTACCAATATGTCAATATTGTGATCTCCATGCCGGTCAGACCTCATACAGCAAGCTAATTATATTGTGGCTCCAGACAATATCTACAACTCTCAACACAATCCACTATTAATGTAACGAGTACCTGGTGTACCATAGCCGGTACAGTGTACCCCTATGTCAATATTGTGACCTCCATACCGGTCAGACCTCATATAGCAAGCTAATGATAATGTGGCTCCAGACACTGTCTACAACCCACAACACAATCCACTATTAATATAACGATTACCTGGTGAACCATAGCCGGTACAGTGTACCACTATGTCATTATTGTGACCTCCATACCGCAAAGGACCTCATATAGCAAGCTACTCATATAATGGCCCTAGACTCTATCCACAACCCTAAACACAATCCACTATTAATATAACGAGTACCTGGTGTACCATAGCCGGTACAGTGTACCCCTATGTCAATATTGTGACCTCATACCGGTCAGACCTCATATAGCAAGCTAATGATATTGTGGCTCCAGACACGTATCTACAACCCTCAAACACAATCCACTATTTTATGAACGACGTACCTGGTGGACCATCAGCCGGTACAGTGTACGCCCTATGTCAATAATGTGACCTCCATACCGGTAACGACCTCATATAGCATAACTAATGCCTATTGTGGCTCCAGACACTATCTTACAACTCTCTCAACCACAATCCACTATGAATATAACGAGTACCTGGTGTACCAATAGCCGGAGAAAGTTGTTACCCATTATGTCAATATTGTAACCTCCATAACCCGATCAGACCTCACTATAGCCAAAACTAATAAGATGTGGTTCCAGGGACACTATCTACAACTCTCAAACACAATCCACTAGTAATATAACGAGTACCTGGTGTACCATAGCCGGTACAGTGTACCCCAATGTCAACTA
Source organism: Paralithodes platypus (assembly GCA_032716605.1). NCBI lineage: Eukaryota > Metazoa > Arthropoda > Malacostraca > Decapoda > Lithodidae > Paralithodes > Paralithodes platypus. The sequence continues at coordinate 14,301,241 of CM064526.1, forward strand.
TTGAGACCTCTATTACCGGTCAGACTCTCATATAGCAAGCTAATGATATTGTGTCTCCAGACACTATCTACAACCCTCAACACCCAATCCACTAGTAATAAAACCAATTACTGGTGTCACCATATCGGTACAGTGTTACGCATATGCCAATATTGTGACCTCCAATAATACAGTTACAAATACAATCTATCTTATTCTAGTTACATGTAGTTTATCAACCAACCTCCCTACAATCAACCTATGTTAATTCGTACCTCCGCCACGACCATTCAAAGTCCAAGTCCCTATTTTGTCTCTGTAGCAGACCTACCCCTAACATAATAAGACCTAAAAAAGAGAGCCGGCATCTCATCCAATTAACTTGTACTATACGCCCCATATGTCATATCTGGCATAGAAGACCTCAGAACCCATACCTCACGATAGAAGACCAGAGGATTAATTCCTGATCCCTGTTCAAAATCAAGCCCCACTATTCGTTTAAGTATGCCGCCTTGTGTCCTCAGTACTACACGATATGTGCTCTGACCTCTAATCTAAAAAAGACCTGTCCCCTATCCAAAAACCTCACACACGTCTACTCCTTCATTTGAAGTAGCAGTATGTAGCAACCTGTCCTCCATACAGAACCTCATTGACCTCATCACATCTCGTCCAGCATTTGTCAGTGTTCACTTCCTCAGACACAATCCTCCTTTCTTACAAGTCATACACTATTGTACACCACATGCACATTTCCCCATCAATGGCCACCCATACCTCAATTACGGCCTCATTGAATTCTTGAATAATCAACCTCTCCTTTATTGTAATGATGTGACCATACCGTGTCTTGTGCCATCTCAACTCCCATTTTCAGTTCTTCCCTACATCTGGTCTATTTGTTCTAGGCTATGTCTCTCTTCTCCTCTTTGTAACCTGGTTGCACGTGCCTCCGTCCACCTCATACATTTGCTCCCTACTCAGACTATAGTTTAAGGGAAGGTTCTCATGTATGGCCCCTCCACTTGACCCCATACCTCCGACCCTCAAGACAATAACTCTTACTCTTGCGTACGCCTTCCATCTCTGTTACCTATGAATGTTCCTCTATGTCTTCAATGGTTGGACCTCTACCAGGCACCTTTATCAAAGAAAGGTCCATCTGTGCTTAACACATGTACACAGTATATGCACATTCAGATTTCGCAAAGTTCCCAGGGTGTACCCTAACTCTGTACCTCACATATCTCGTATTCCTCCTATACTGCTAATCTACCTCCTTTGTAATCTCACTCCTGTCCCATCAAAATCCGCACCGCTTCCATACTTGCCACTATTATTACAGATTTACTAGCATTCGGATGGTACCCAATGACTTTACCATACTCTCCGCCACCATTCTGAGATCCCCTATTTTTCCTGCACCTGTGACATCTGCATACCCACTATGTCACTCGACCTCATGTTTTACCTCTGCAGAATTGATATTCCAGTCTACATTGCCATTCCACATCTCCTTCGTTGTTCCTCATTTGATTTGAGAATCATTTCTTCCTTCGTGCTCCAACTATATACAACCTCCTTATATACCGTATTTGCGATGCCGGTACATTTACATCTCAATACGCCTCCCTATTAATGTGTTAAAGATATGTGTGCTCCACTACAGTACCTACAATCCCTCATTATAACCTTATTGCATGTATTGCTGTTTCTCCTCCGGCTTGTACATATTGTAACCACTGCTCTCACATCTCAAATACAGTCCTATTGTACCATAATCCTTCTAAGTTCCCCAACGCCTACTGGTCTAACTCCTGGTTCTATAAAGGTATCACGACCTGTCAGACCTATGTTCCCCCATATATGCAAGCTGCCAATTGCTATGCTACAACCCCCACAACCAAACTATGTTTTGACTGAACTCCAAGTCTTACATCTACTCCTATACCTGCTCCTCTGTGTGTCAGCGCCTTTCTCATATGAGCTCCAGTTATACTCATATATCACCTCTGGAAATACCTATTTGGCCTCATATTGCCCTGTGCCCCTACGGTCCAATAGCTATTATTGTGGCAGCACTATCTTCCCCAGACCATCACTGCCTCCACTATAATCCTCATGTATTTATAGCCATATCAACGGTACCCCTTCGTGTGTCATATCTATTCCTATCTAAATTGTGGCTCCATTATCTACAACCCAAACCATCACTATATACGCTTTAATGTCCACAGTGTACCCGTCTACTGACCTGAGAATACCAGAAGCTATGATATTGTGCTCACCAACCTATCTACAACTAATATACGAGTCTGGTACCCCCAGCATGTCTACCCTACAAATTAGTTCAATATTATGCCATACCTCCTCATTTAATTCACTAATGTTGTGGCTACCAGAACACATCCTTCTCCACCCTAATACGAGTCCTGTACCATAGCCGGTACAGTGTACCCCTATGTCAATATTGTGACCTCCATACCGGTCAGACCGATTATAGCAAGCTAATGATATTGTGGCTCCAGACACTATCTACAACCCTCAACACAATCCACTATTAATATAACGAGTACCTGGTGTACCATAGCCGGTACAGTGTACCCCTATGTCAATATTGTGACCTCCATACCGGTCAGACCTCATATAGCAAGCTAATGATATTGTGGCTCCAGACACTATCTACAACCCTCAACACAATCCACTAATAATATAACGAGTACCTGGTGTACCATAGCCGGTACAGTGTACCCCTATGTCAATATTGTGACCTCCATACCGGTCAGACCTCATATAGCAAGCTAATGGCATTGTGGCTCCAGACACTATCTACAACCCTCAACACAATCCGCTATTAACATAACAAGTACCTGGTGTACCATAACCGGTACAGTGTACCCCTATTTCAATATTGTGACCTCCATACCGGTTAGACCTCATATAGCAAGCTAACGATAGTGTGGCTCCAGACACTATCTACAACCCTCAACACAATCCACTATTAATATAACGAGTACCCGGTGTAGCCGGTACAGTGTACCCCTATGTCAGTATTGTGATCTCCATACCGGTCAGGTCTCACATAGCAAGCTAATTAAATTGTGGCTCCAGACACTATCTACAACCCTCAACACAATCCACTATTAATATAACGATTACCTAGTGAACCATAGCCGGTACAGTGTACCCCTATGTCAATATTGTGACCTCCATACCGGTTAAACCTCATATAGCAAGCTAATGACATTGTGGCTCCAGACACTATCTACAACCCTCAACACAATCCACTATTAATATAACGAGTACCTGGTGTACCATAGACGGTACAACTTACCCCTATGTCAATATTGTGGCCTCCATACCGGTCAGACCTCACATAGCAAGATAATGATATTGTGGCTCCAGACACTATCTACAACCCTCAACACAATCCACTATTAATATAACGAGTACCGGGTGATCTACAACCCTCAACACAATTCACTATTAATGTAACGAGTACCTGGTGTACCATAGCCGGTACAGTGTACCCCTATTTCAATATTGTGACCTCCATACCGGTTAGACCTCATATAGCAAACTAATGATATTGTGGCTCCAGACACTATCTACACCCCTCAACACAATCCACTATTAATATAACGAGTACCTGGTGTACCATAGCCGGTACAGTGTACCCCTATGTCAATATTGTGACCTCCATACCGGTCAGACCTCATATAGCAAGCTAATTAAATTGTGGCTCCAGACACTATCTACAACCCTCAACACAATCCACTATTAATATAACGAGTACCTGGTGTACCATAGCTGATACAGTGTACCCCTATGTCAATATTGTGACCTCCATACCGGTTAAACCTCAAATAGCAAGCTAATGACATTGTGGCTCCAGACACTATCTACAACCCTCAACACAATCCACTATTAATATAACGAGTACCTGGTGTACCATAGCCGGTACAGTGTACCCCTATGTCAATATTGTGACCTCCATACCGGTCAGACCTCATATAGCAAGCTAATGATATTGTGGCTCCAGACACTATATACAGTACAACCCACAACACAATCCACTATTAATATAACGGGTACCTGGTGTACCATAGCCGGTACAGTGTACCCCTATGTCAATATTGTGACCTCCATACCGGTCAGACCTCTTATAGCAAGCTAATGATATTGTGGCTCCAGACACTATCTACAACCCTCAACACAATCGACTATTAATATAACGAGTACCTGGTGTACCATAGCCGGTACAGTGTACCCCTATGTCAATATTGTGACCTCCATACCGGTCAGACCTCATATAGCAAGCTAATGATATTGTGGCTCCAGACACTATCTACAACCCTCAACACAATCCACTATTAATATAACGAGTACCTGGTGTACCATAGCCGGTACAGTGTACCCCTATGTCAATATTGTGACCTTCATACCGGTCAGACCTAATATAGCAAGCTAATGATATTGTGGCTCCAGACACTATCTACAACCCTCAACACAATCCACTATTAATATAACGAGTACCTGGTGTACCATAGACGGTACAGTGTACCCCTATGTCAATATTGTGACCTCCATACCGGTCAGACCTCACATAGCAAGATAATGATATTGTGGCTCCAGACACTATCTACAACCCTCAACACAATCCACTATTAATATAACGAGTACCTGGTGTACCATAGCCGGTACAGTGCGGCCCTATGTCAATATTGTGACCTTCATACCGGTCAGACCAGTGTACCCATATGTCAATATTGTGACCTCAATACTTGTCAGACCTCATATAGCAAGCTAATGGCATTGTGGCTCCAGACACTATCTACAACCCTCAACACAATCCACTATTAATGTAACGAGTACCTGGTGTACCATAGCCGGTACAGTGTACCCCTATGTCAATATTGTGACCTTCATACCGGTCAGACCTCATATAGCAAGCTAATGGCATTGTGGCTCCAGACACTATCTACAACCCTCAACACAATCCACTATTAATGTAACGAGTACCTGGAGTACCATAGCCGGTACAGTGTACCCCTATGTCAATATTGTGACCTCCATACCGGTCAGACCTCATATAGCAAGCTAATGATATTGTGGCTCCAGACACTATCTACAACCCTCAACACAATCCACTATTAATATAACGAGTACCTGGTGTACCATAGCCGGTACAGTGTACCCCTATGTCAATATTGTGACCTTCATACCGGTCAGACCTCTTATAGCAAGCTAATGACATATATTGTTACCTTCATTTACCGTTCAGACCTCATATAGCAGCTAATGCATTTGTGGCTCCAGACACTAGTCTACAACCCTCAACACAATCCACTATTAATATACGAGTACCTGGTGTACCATAGCAGGTACAATTTACCCCTATGTCAATATTGTGACCTCCATACCGTAGACAGACTCATATAGGCAAGCTAATGATATTGTTGGCTCCAGACACTATCTACAACCTCACTCACACCATCCTATTATATAATGAGTACCTGGTGTACACCATAGCGGTACAGTGTACCCCTATGTCAAAATTTGACCTCCATCGGTAGACCCATAGCCGGTACAGTGTACCCCTATTTCAATATTGT